>VZRU01016605.1:299372-311697 GCA_013398155.1 Pedionomus torquatus | reverse complement strand
ACAGGCTAATGGAGAGGATGTGTTTATGGAAGTATAGAGCCAGGGGCAAGAAATGCTGATGTTTCCTCCACCGAGAGCCATTTGAGAAGCCGTTTCAGCCTGGAACACCAGGACCTTGCTTGTCCTCAGCCCTGTGCCTATGGTGCCATACGCCGGTGGGGAAATCCAGCTCTAATCAACAAACTGTTGGGCAGTAAGAGAAAAGCACATTCCGAGTCTTGAATTTCCGAAGAAAAGCATACAGCCAATTAAAAAAAATTAATATATTGCTCCAACAACATGTTTACCGAACAAATGCATAATTAGTAAATCAGTAGTGTTGCAGCTACAGTCTGAATGGAACATCATTTTGCCAATTAGTTGATGAGGCATAATAATGTCAGATACTTGATGCTACTAGCTTCTTTAATTAATTTTTTGAACCAGGGTACTCATGTATCAAATACATCTGTGGCTTCAGCCTTAGAAACTTGAAAATGTGTAAATAGAATTGCAGTTCGTTTAAAATGTACCGTTGTATGATGTAGTCCGGGTTCTACGCGCTGAAAAGCAGAATAAGCTCCAAAAAGCTCTAATCCTGTAGTAGCTGGGGGTCTTTTCAAGCACCGGTGTCTTTTCTTCTCCAGTCCCTGTCGTGGCACCAACGAACGTCAGTGGAGGAGGAGGGAGCCGTTCTGAGCTGGTCATCACATGGGAGGTAATTGTTAGCTCAATTAACCTAAGCTCTCTAATGGGGGAGAGTCCACGGGTGAAATCACAGCCCTGCTGAAAGCCAAAGGCTTTTGGTCATTGGCTTTGCTGAGCCTGGATTTCATCCTGCAGCTGCAGAGAAAACAGCCTGTAAGATATACAGCAAGTTTCCTGTGTTACAGCGAACAGTTTATAAAAATAAACAGTTTAAGAGGCATGTTATAAAGATGTTTAGAAGTCTGCATAACCCTCTTATCTCCATTGTACAGGAGGTGCTTAACACACTAATCTGCTTGGCCGTTTTCTGCATTAACATTTTTCATACTTTTGTTTACATGTTTTTTCATTCTGGAACACTGTGCTGACAAGACATATCCTATTAGGCGTTAAAGGAGATGAGCCCTTTAATTCTCCCACACTCCAGTGAGAGGAGAGAATATAGGTTTTTCAGAGCAGTTTGGTCGGGAAAATCTCCCCCCAAAACCCAGCTCTGTCTTCTTCATTGCTGCTGAAAAACACATATGAAGTTCATGTGGCAATTAATTAAGTTTCTCCCTGGCTTTGAGGGCATCTGACTGAAGGAGGAGCAGCACCCAGTCTGGAGGGCTGGGCCCAGGCAGCTTTGCCACGTCTCTTACTATCAGGGGCTGCACAAATTGACCTTTCTTAAGTTCCTAATTTGGCCTCCAGAAACACCGTGCTCCCTTCGTAAGTCATGGAAAACCTTTCTTCGTGAAAAAAAAACCCTCAAAACCTTCTAGTTGAGCTTAAGCAATGAAAGCAGTCCACGCTCTCCCTTGACTTCATTCTTTTTCCAAAGAAATAACGAGTTCATGTGTACACTTTGAGGAAGGAATTAAACTAAACCGAAAGCGATGTTTTCATCAGCGGAGTTACCCGTGTTCTGCCATATGCTAAAAAACTTAAGCAGTCTTTTGGGGGAGAAAAGGAAGTGATAGGGGAAAAAAAATGAGGTTGAAAGAATAAAATCCCGCCCTTGGTAAATAATCCTGCCAACGCTTTCCCCTCTCCCTGCTCCAAAGGCAGTGAAATTTCACCTTTCCCAAACTCACTTTTCCTCCGTATGACTCTTTCGCTGGTTTGCCTCATTTTCTCCTCTCCTGATCCACTCTTCTGGGGGCAGAAGAACATGAAAATTGAAAACAACCTGAGAGATCTCAATCAAATTATCCCCTTGGACTCCATAGTGTGTCATGAAAAGTAGTCGGAAGAAATACTAATTATGCCGAGCTAACAACACCGAACACGACTCTGTGGCTTTCTGAGATGAACCCGCTAAACGTCTTGATTAAATCTGAGGTCACAGAAGCCTCAAAAACAAATTAAATGCTCTAGAATGAAGCTTGAACTCTTTCAAATCCCCAGTGAACCCTCATCCCCCATGCTTAACTCTCTCGGGACTGGGTGAGAGAGAGGAGGGGGCATATTGGGGATATTAATAAACAGTCAAGGAAAGGCATATTTGTTATATGTGCCAGGCCAGGGTTATTATTCAAATTAGAAGGAGTTCATGAAGAAAAGAATAAAATAAGTGCCCTGAAATTTTCTGCTGTGCTTCCCAATTGTTTTTTTCTCCCATCATCTCACACGGTTAGTGCTCCCAGGAGTTTCTCTGCGGGAGAGGAGCTCGGAGCTGCACTTCTGCCCTGCTTGGGTTTTTTCTCTCTTTTTGCACCCTTTTCCATGGCTGCTTTTCTGTGCATTTCACTTCCATGCAGGCATCTGAAATAAATGGAGCTTTGCTGAGAAACGCTTCCTTCCTCCACGTACTACTAATCTTCTCTTGTTTCACAAATGTTTCTGTGCTTTCAGAAGCCAATATGGAATTATTTATATCCCAGGAAAACAAAAAAGTTCCTGCTGGATACAGGCTTGATGCAATTGCCAGTGCAGTATGAGTCATTAATACATACCTTGACATGAGATTTTATTAATAGAAGCATTAATTTTGCCATGTTGAGTTGCGATAACATTTCTGCTCTAAGCAAACTTAAACAAGAATATATTCCTGCACTTGAGACATTCACCTGTGGTAAAAATATATGTAAGAGCTGTACTTGTAGACAGGCAATTGCAGAGCTGACGCAGGCTTCTGTGTTTACATTTGCTCATTTCCCCACTATTTTTTTCTTTAAAAATAATTTCTTTTAAATGAGCATTCCTATGCCCCTTGGGGGAAAAAAAAAAAATCGTCTGAAACCTGTGCTGAGTGAAATGCTTTTAATTTTGAAAACTTTGTGCCTGAAAGAGAATAACTTTAATGGAGCTGATCAGATCTTCTGCTTCTAAATTGATTGTCTCGATAGATATATTATTTTGATTTTTATTTCAATATTACATTGACTGATGGAGCAAACATTATTATCTTCTCTAAGGCACAGCCAACTAAATCAATACCACTGAAATATACTCAGAGAATGAGGATTCAATTAAAACAGTGTATACTTGCAAATGCTTATTGACTGCCTGCCCTGTCACTACAGCCGGTCCCAGAAGAACTGCAAAACGGGGAGGGTTTTGGCTACATCGTCGTGTTTCGTCCCCTTGGCTCAACCACCTGGACCAAAGCCGTGGTGGCTTCAGTGGAAGCAAGCAAATACGTGTATAGGAACGAGAGCATCACACCCCTCGCTCCTTTCGAAGTGAAAGTTGGCGTCTACAACAAGGAAGGAGAAGGCACCCTGAGCTCCATATCCATTGTCTACTCAGGAGAAGACGGTAAAGTGTCTTCCTCTTATTGGTAATGGTTGGGTAGCATCAACAGGTCCCAGATAACGATGACACCGATCTCCATAGGGATACTGGGGAGCCTGCTCTAGGCTGTTCGTTGAAGATTTGACAAGAGACACGAGGCAGAAGATGGGAAATTGAAGCAGAAAATAGCACGGGGCAGATTTTCAGAATTGCTTTAAGTGGACAGCAAGTTTATTTGTCCCCAGGGCGCTCCCACAGAGTGGGCTGGGAAAATCAGGAGACATCTAAAACAGTTTCTCTCTCAGACAGACCAGCTTTTCAGACCACTCAGTGCAGCCCAGCTTCTGGTTAATGACCGCTTTCGAAAAATGACCATTTGCTGATGTTCCAGAATAAGTGGGCAGCAAAGCTAGAGATTCATGCCAGGTGTCCTCCCGCTCCTTCTCCCCAGAACCTCTTCTTCTTTTCTTGAATTTCCTCAGTTTCTGACCTCACACCCTTCTGGTAACGCAAACGTTCCACCAGTGTTTTCTCCCACCACCCAGAGCCGCAGATAGCACCAGCGGGGGCTTCGGCGCTGAGCATTTCGGCAGCAGAGGTGGAGGTCTCCTGGCAGCCCATCGCGTGGAACAGGCACACGGGCAGGGTGCTGGGCTACGAGGTAAGGCAGCTTAAGGTGTGGGACACCTTACAGATGTCCCTGTCCCGGCCACATTTGTATTCTGGGTCATCCTCCCTTGCTTCCAAGTCAACAGCCACTGGAGCTCTTCACCCAACTCTCATTAGCAACGTTTCACCTGAGCTAATCACAAGTGTTTACAGACCAAACTGCAGCTCTGCCCCGGACTTTTTTTAATGTAAATTAAAACTTCAAGATTAATCATTTGTGATGGCTACTATAAAAGGCGTCTTGAGGCAGAGCTGATCCTCCTCCTCTTCCACAGCTGTGATGTTTTCTGAACTCCATGGGGTACTTGATGTTTGGGAGCACACACATGTCTCATCGCGTTGCTTAGGTACTTAGAAATAACCTTAGACGTGATTCCTGGATGTTCTGCTTGCACAATGAAAGAATTTATTTTCATTTTTTTCAAGATGTGATAAACCAAGAGTAAACCAAGTCCAAAATACTGTAATTTCTGTCCTGTCATTACAAATGTGCTAATGCAGGACATAAGAGTCATGTATGTACACAGACCTTCCTGAATCAGTTACTCGGTCTAAATAGCTGCCACTGAATCAAAACTAGAGGCAGGATACAAAGGTCCAGTGTCCACCTCTGGAGTCCATAGAAAGGACATAAAACTGTTGGAACGGGTCCAGCAGAGGGCTGGAGCACCTCTGCTGTGAGGACAGGCTGAGGGAGCTGGGGCCGTTCAGCCTGGAGAAGAGAAGGCTCCGGGGAGACCTTAGAGCANAGCCACAAAAAAAAAAAAAAAAAAAAAGTGGTCTAAATAGCTGCCACTGAATCAAAACTAGAGGCAGGATACAAAGGTCCAGTGTCCACCTCTGGAGTCCATAGAAAGGACATAAAACTGTTGGAACGGGTCCAGCAGAGGGCTGGAGCACCTCTGCTGTGAGGACAGGCTGAGGGAGCTGGGGCCGTTCAGCCTGGAGAAGAGAAGGCTCCGGGGAGACCTTAGAGCAGCCTTCCAGGATCTGAAGGGAGCTCCAGGAGAGCTGGAGAGGGACTCTTGGTCAGGGAGTGGACTGACAGGACAAGGGGGAACGTTTTAAAATTGGGAGAGGGGGGATTTAGATGAGATATTAGGAAGAAATTCTTTGGTGTGAGGGTGGTGAGGCACTGGAAGAGGTTGCCCAGAGAAGCTGTGGCTGCCCCATCCCTGGAGGGGTTCAAGGCCAGGCTGGATGGGGCTTGGAGCAACCTGGTGTGGTGGGAGGTGTCCCTGCCCAGGGCAGGGGGGTTGGAACTGGATGTTCATTAAGGTCCCTTCCAACTCTAACAGTTCTATGATTCTATGACCCAGATAAATATTTCTTGGTCTCTTTAAAAGTTTTCTTCAAATGTGTTCAAACCATAAAACCAAATAAGCTTTTAAAATTTCTCACCAAAATTTTCCTTTTGGACGTCTGTAAATCTAAGGGTTTCATTTACTTCCTTCATTGCTATTCAGTCTCTGGAATTTTATTTTCTTCTCTATAAATATTCATGCTTGGTTTTATTTCCTTCTAGTTTTGAGTATGAAAAAAAATTCCTGTATCCCTGGCAATCTTCATTGTCAGCACATCTGCTTCCCAGCCAAATCTGTAATTGATGGGGAACAATGTGTTGCCTGCTCTTTGTTCTGGCTTTTCAGGTTTTATATTGGACTGACGATCCCAAGGAAAGCACAGCTGGTAAAGTCAGAGTCAATGGGAACGTGACAGCCAAAAACATCACAGGACTGAAAGCTAACACGGTGTATTTTGCAACCGTTCGAGCTTACAACACTGCAGGGACGGGGCCCTCCAGCACCCCGGTAAATGTCACCACTAAAAAATCACGTGAGTATTCCATTTCCTACAAGAAATGTTGCAAACTCCCATGTGTGATGGTGACATTTCGGCTTTCTCTGACACCCCTCTCTGCTAAATGTTGCAATATCCAAGAAAACTGGATCCCAGATTTCTTCAGGAATTTAAGGAACAAAATCTGTGACTGAGAAACTTCTCTCTCTCTTCCCTGACAATATTTTTGTGGTCACCACCAGGTTTACTCAGACTCTAGTATTTAAGACCTTAATATAATATTGAACTTGGGCTTCAGTTCTGTCTGAATGGAAGCCAGAATTCTCATCAGCTTAAATCAGACCTGGGAAGGTTACCTCCAAATTGTGCGCTACAGAAGGTAGCATGTGTGATACATTCATAGAAATAATATTTAGGCATTGTTTTTTGTTTTGTTTTGTTTGTTTTTTTTAATTTTCTGCAATTATAGAAGCCAAATCATGTGCTGTTCGGTCTGTGAGAAGCAGCTTCATGAAACCAGTGCTTTCATGGGCCCATCCTCCGAGGTAGCGAGGATCCCCTGAGCAGTGTCCTGCAGGATTGAACCTGCAGTAAAGAAGTAAATGTTCCCTAAGAGCAAAATAGTCATAAAGCAGGAAACCTTGATGATCTGCTCCGTACCAGAGTGCCCTAAATTCGTTACCGTTTCAGCTTTCCTTTTTTTTATATACTTTCCCTGGATGGTGTTTTCCCAGTAAACTATTAATCAGCCCCTTTGCACAAAAAGGGAAATATTTATCTTTTCTTTTCCCAATTGTCCCCTTGTCTCTGTGCTGTTCATTAATCAAAGTGCAAGACAGGAGCCAACGTGCTAAATGAGTTTGTGAGAAACGTTACCATTCAATGTAAATAGCATAAACCAAAATAAACCCATTTCTTAAGGACTCAAACAGAACTCTTCTCACAGGCAGTGTCTTCATGGATAACAGACTCCTCTTTGGAAACGTTTCTCTGTGTGTGTGCGTGTGTATGAAAGACAAGTTAAAGACATGGCAGTCAAATGACAAGACATAGAAGGAATAAATTTGCTTTTGTTTTGCATTGACTTCATCTTCTGTCAAACTCAGGATTGCGCTAATGGTTCATTTAAAAATTAAAGTCAAAATAAGCCTTTTAATATTTAAAAACATATATTAAAATTTTAAGATCTCCTCTCTGAAAGATGCAAGTGCTTTCAATATGGGAAAAATATAATATATATTGTCAAGAGAGTCAATATGGGAAAAAGATAATATATGTTGTCAACAGTGTACAGCTGCAGCGGGAGCTTTCGCTTCAAGGTAATGGCTCTGTTTTCCGACTCACTGTTCAGGATCTCTGTGATGTTGTGTGGGTGCCTTTATTGCAGAGACCAAGCAAAACTAAAATAATCCATAGTCCTTCTTCCAAATAGGTGCCATTCTGATTGAAACATACTTATCTAAGATCAGTTTAAGGTCTAAGTTGATATCCTGATTTAAGTTTAAACTACTCAAGGAAGAGGAGACGATGCCCTCCTTCCATGACCATACTGCTCTATACTCCGGGTTGTGAGGCTCAGCTTTTCTGTTTCTTTACTTTCTTTAAAGAGGTTGCTTCGCCTTTTTCTCTTTCTTTGCAAATACATACATCAACAGCTATAGATATTAGAAATATCTTGCGAAGATAAAGCCTCAACTCAATACAGCAACAAAGCCAAGTGTTACCTAAAAGGTGCGAGCAACGTCATTAATTTAATAAACTTGAACATATGCTTGAGACTTCTATTATTCCTGATGGTGTTGATTACAAGAAGCTAGTTGTGGAAATGATCTGTTCATCTTAGAGCTGAATAACCCATCACAGTGTTTTTGCTTCTGGGTAATACAAGAGTTTTGGGGAAGGGCTACTTTAGCACCTATTCTGGTCCCTGGCTGTGTAGCAAAACCAGATAATTTTCTTTTGAAAATCATCCCGTGGCAGTTTTTCAGCCCACGGACTATGAATTAAGATGATTTTAAGTGCTATGCTAAAAAGTGTTGAATAAGGCCCTATTCACCTGTTTTTTGAGAGCTCCCAGGAATTTTGAGCATACGCAGTCAGTTAAATACTTGATATCCACGGCCTCCTGTGAGTTCTTTGTTACCAATTTCTTCATAGAAAACAAAGAGGTTTCAAACAACATTTAAGTAAATTTGCAGTTTTATGTGTGTGAAGGTATATAAATGCCTTCAAAGAGAAAATGAGTCTTTTTCCAGCTCATGGAAGGACATCTGCTTGCATTCACCTGGGTGGTCCACTCACGCCTCTTGTCCCTCCTGGTGGAACAGATGGAACTTCTCCACATCCAATAATCGTCAATATATAGGAGCTGAAGGGAGAAAAGAAGGATCCCAGAAGTTCAGCATTTTAAAGTTAGGTCTGGGACACTCACAACCTGTTGCTCCAAATCACTCCTTCTTTTTCTTAGTTCCGTTCCAGACCTTATTTCTTCTAACACCCCCAGCACCGTCCTCCCAGGCAGGGTCCAGGAGGACACACCATGGAGAAGGAGATAATGTGTGGTTCTAAATCAGAGACACAGTTCAAAGCCACAGTCCCAGCTTCACATGTTCACGCAGGGTTCAATTTCAGTCACTTGTAGGCAAATTTTCAAAGTCCTGGCACTTAGGTGTAAGAGGCCTTTGAAAAGCTACTCTCAGCCTATTGTGCTGAGAATTTCTAAAATCCTACAATGTTTCATGATGGATCACACGGAGACTTTAATGTGTAGTTCTTTGTAACCTGTCCTCACGGCTGATGAAAATCTCATCTTTTGTATTCCGCTCTTAGTTTTAGCTTCCTTTGAAATCCGTAGGGCAAAACAGCCTCTGGTACATTAAAATACAGATAGGAGCAGCATAGTACTTAACCAAAATCTATCAAATATAACTTGAACTGTCAGACACTGTCAGGCTTTTCCTAATTTTGAAAATGAACTCTCACAGTAAGTGGGTTTGTGCTATGAATAGATCTTTATTGTGACTAACACGGGAGCAACGATAGACTGGAAAATATTTTTTACTCTTTTAGATGTGAATCACCCGTGCGTTTCTGACTTCCATGTCAGCAGCTCGTTCAATTACGTGATGCAAATTAATATTCAGTTATGTCTTGTGATTATCATCACCTTTTGTTTTGTTTTGGTTTTTTTGTTTGTTTTTTTTTTTAAAGCACCAAGTCAACCCCCTGCAAACATCGCCTGGAAGCTGACAGACTCCAAAATCTGCTTGAACTGGGAACATGTGAAAACAATGGAGAATGAGTCCGAGGTGCTGGGCTACAAAGTAAGTGGGTCCTTTGGCTCGTTACTTAGATGTGGTGTTTATAACAGAGGCACAAACGGTGCACAAACTGGAAAACAGTGACTTTTCTGCAAATAGTGGGCTGTTGACATTTCTATCACTGGAAGAACAGCTGTGTTCATTCGGAGTATGACCTCTTTATCCCAACGCCGGGATTTTCTCTCCCCAGCACTGGGGCTCTCTTGTCCCGTTTCCCTTGAAATCATGTAAGATTCATGAAGTCACGTCTTCCTTAGAAGTTTCACACATACATAAGTGAAGAACAGTCTCTCAAACATTAGACGGGAATAAACCACGTTTAGAAGTTCCTCCTCTCTGGCAATTCATAAATGTACCTTTGAAAATAGGTAGGAAGACACGTAAAGATCAATGTGAGCGAAGTAAAAAGCACTTCCATAAATCTATTTTTTAAGGAAAGGAAAATTTAAAGCGTCTTTGCAGTGGCTCTGACCCCAGAAGACTTAGGGAAAGACTTTTTTTTACTCCTGAAGGACTGTAAAAACGGAGGTGGAGAGTGTTTACATGAGAAAATGTTCTCGGGATCAAGATCCTCATGCTTCTAGGCATTTTAGTGTCTACACAGATTTATTTAAGCCTTGGGAAGAAAAGTACACAAAAAAAAATCCCACTTTGCAATCTTTCTTGAGAATGTATTCTTTTGCACCCTAGTGAGTGTGTTTGAGCGGTTTCACACACTGGGGAAAATTGAAAACTAGACTATTATGCTTTTTTCCTTTGTGTCTAGCCCCCTGCTTCTAGGCTACTTCTACCCTTGCTTATTGCATTTTGATGTGGAAAGAGTGCTTTAAGTAATTGTTGCGGTATTTATTATATGATCCCTGCTTCTCCTTGCTCATCAGTTGCTCCTTTTAGCATAAATATGTCAAAAGACGGTCAAGAGAAAGGAGTCAAACCCTGTCACTGATGTGCTAGAAAGGAAGAAAGGCTTCTTGGAGGAGAAAAGCCATTCACAGTCTGTGGGATCCCTGTCCGGACTCCCTGGGCTGGTCTACATGTTGGCCCAGTGGTTCCTCAGCAAAAAGACCTCAGTGCAAGCGGGGGCTGGATCCATCATAGAATTGTCTGGGTTGGAAGGGACCTTTGAGATCATCTAGTCCAACCATCAACCTAACTCTGATAACAAAAAACAATAGCCCATCACTAAACGGTGTCGCTCAGCACATGTCGACCCGTCTTTTGGTTGATGGAGTTGGTGCCTCAAGCACTTTCCTGGGCAGCCCAGTCCAAGGCTTAATAACCCTTTCTGTGGAAACATGTGTCCTGATATCCCATCTGAACCTCCCCTGGCGCAACTTGAGGCCATTTCCGTTTGTCCCATCACCTGTGACTTGGAAGAAGACACCGACCCCCCCCAGGCTACCCCCTCCTTTCAGGGAGTTGTAGAGAGTGAGAAGGTCTCCCCTCAGCCTCCTCTTCTCCAGGCTGAACACCCCCAGCTCCCTCAACTGCTCCTCACTGGACTCGTGCTCCAGACCCCTCACCAGCTTTGTTGCCCTTCTCTGGACCAGCCCCTCATTGTCTTTTTTGTGGTGAGGGCCCCCAAACTACGCAGTACTCCATATGGGGCCTCACCAGTGCAAACACGATCACCTCCCGAGTCCTACTCACCATACTGTTCCTGCTGCAGATCATGTTTAGCCGTGGAAATGTGCTTCCTAAGTGGAACCTCAGATGCAGCTATCCAATTTTCTTGTCCTTTCTTGAAGCCTTTAAAAACACACTGCCATGGAATGTCCCAGGGGGTCGTTAGCAGGTGGTCATTTTACACAGAAGTCGACATGACTTTTTCTATTTGACTATAAATGCTTGCCACAACCAGACTAAATTTAAAAAAAAAAAAAAAAAAAACACAACACTAAAACCTCAGTTCCTGAAGTGTCGGATGAGTTCTGGATGTGAAAGGTGTTACAGGTTGATGTCGTGTTTAAAAGTGTGTCGAACTTCCATATTTACAGGAGAGTGTGTGTTGGATCAGGATTTCATAGCCCTCCCTGTCAAGGGGAGCCTCAGCTCTGGCTGACAAAGGCTCTTCTGACAGTTGGAGCAAAAAACCCACTGTGATCTCCATCACAAAATTCTGCAGAATATATTTCTAGGTTTTGAATTAGGTTTCATACCCTGCAGGATGCTGATAGTGCTCTGAAAAGTTTGGGACGTGACAGAAGATATTCTCAGCCAAAAAAAAACCCACCCAAAACCAACAAAACCACTAAAACTTTAAAAAAGTTAAGTAACTCTTGTTTTCTAATCCCTTTTTACTTAGATTTTGTACAGACAAAACAGACATAGCAAAACACATATTCTGGAGACAAACAACACTTCAGCTGAGCTTCTGGTACCATTTGAAGAGGATTATCTGATAGAAATAAGAACAGTCAGTGACGGTGGGGATGGCAGCAGCAGCGAGGAAATAAGGATTCCAAAACTATCAAGTACGTAAGATTTATTTTTTNTAAGATTTATTTTTTTTTTTTTTTTCCTCTGAAGGGTACTGGGTGATGAGGAATCCGTGGGCTTTTACCAAGTACTAGATGAACAGACTTTCCATTACCGTAGGTGGCCTCTCTCCTGATGTTTTGTAGTGCTGGACGCATGTCAATTAGACTCTGATACTCTCGTATTAATTAGAGGAGAAAGTGTTTTGGACAATACCTAGATGTGACCGTATTTTTAGTGTAGGCCTCCACCTGCCCTGGCCTGTAATGCTCAGGGAAGGACGGAGAAATAAGCTTTCTTGCTGGAGTCAAAGCTGCAGCTCTCGCATATAAAGTGGCTTTTGTTCTGCTCTGGAGCTGCAGAGATGGAGAACCTCAGCCCCGTTCCATGCCTGAGGTGGGGCTGCCCCAGGGTCCAGCCTCTGCTCTTTTAAGTGCCTTATTATCCTTGCAAAATAGAGCATAATTTTGCCACAAACTAGCCTAAAAAGCAGATATTCACAGGGAGGGGTGTCGTGGTTTCGGCCAAATTTGCCAAAATAAGACTGACAGATGGCCCTTCCCCCTGCCAGAAAAAGAGAGGAGGAGATAAGGAGATTTATGAGTTGAGAAAAAAACTCAACTAATTTAATGAAAGTATAAATAAATAATAAA
>VZRU01016605.1:272811-299236 GCA_013398155.1 Pedionomus torquatus | reverse complement strand
AAAAAAAAGGGAAAAAACAAAAAAGTTATAGACTATCTACAAAACTGTATCAAGCTCCCAGGATGACGACCACACCACCAGCAGGCATCAGGAACAGCCCCAGACTGGACTCGGTGACCAACAGGAGCTGGATTCCAGATCTGGAGTCAGGAATGCTCAGATCAGGGCCAAAGTCAGACGAACAGGCAGGGTCCTCCTTGGACATCGGCCATGGAAGAAAAAGAATTGACCCTTTGATCCCTCAGCTTTTATACTAAGCATGATGCAGATGGGATGGAATACCCCTGTTGGTCAGTTTTGGGTCCCCTGTCCTGTCCATTTCTCCCTGCAGATGGGACCCCTTTACATTTTTTCCACCTCCCGCCCTCCAAGGGGGAAAACAACAAAATTCCCTGCCCTTGGTTGTTCCAGCAATAAGGATAAGCAGGGGCCTCTCTGCACCATCCCTTGGTGTCATCAGGTCTTGTCACCTTGAGAGTGAACAGTTTCTGAACTGTTAATTTCCGAGTGCAGTTAGTTAGAAGAGGCCCAGCTAAAAAAAAGTAAAATGACAACACAGAATATTGGTTCTGTTTTACCTCCGGGCAGGACAAGGGGAGAAACTGATTCAGACCTCCATGGAACTGCTGCTGCAACTTAAAAAAAAAAAAACCAACCCACATAGAAAGAACAATTGTGGCTAAAGTTTCATTTTGAAAATAGAGTAGAGATTACCGTTATGCTTGAATGCACAGAACAACTTGTTTTTGGACACAGATTTACTTACATCCGAAAATTTTGTGTGCTTATATTTTTACAGGTTTAAGCTCTGGAGCAATAAAATTATCCCATATATTGACATCTGGGCTCCTGCTGCTGAGTTCTGTTCTTATATACCCTTCCCCTTGATGATTAAAGCGATGCTCAGCCACGGACTTTTAAAAATAAACCATCTGTAGATTTATTCTCAGTATTTCACCATGACCAACATTCCTGATACAGAAACACAGCGGGGATGGGGGAGGGAGATAGAAGTGGTCTATTATTAAGAAAACATTAAGGTATCGATATCACATTAATTTTTTAAAATAAGCTTTGAAATTAATGGATAAATGTATATGCACTAATTAAATGGCGTGATGCCAGATATAACTTGAGACTGTGAGGGAAAGTCCCAAGTATTTTCCAAGCAGAAGCTGTGGAAACTCCAGTGTCATGGGGTGTCAGACGGGACAGACCTGAGCCAAGCTGTTCTAACTGGGAGAAGAAGAGATTTGCAGTTGCTTGTGATGTGGGTATTATTGATCTCACTTCCTTCAACGTAACCTGTAAAGAAAACCCCCACTTTCAATTAAATAAAAGCTATTTGTTTACTTTTTGCTCTTGTTTGTATTACGAGGGGTGTCGTGCAGTGCACTGTATGAAGTGTCCCGTGCTGTTTTCTTCAGAAAGGGGGAACTTAAATAGAAGGAATCGTTGTGTACCAACCCAAAGCCCATTGAATTCAAGATAAAGGCTTTCAGTGGCATCACCAAGCCTTGAACCAGATCTGAGCGAGACAAGCTTTTATAATACAAGATACATTACATATTCTCGAGTACATTTTAAAGGATTTTTTCATGCAAAGACCGTTCTCATCAACAAAACCAGCAGAGATGCTGAATACCTTTTATTTTTATGAAGGGAGATGGAGATGTATCTATCTTCAAGCGGGTTCTGTTCCTCCCTCACCTGATCCTTTTGTGCTTTGCTGTAGCTTGAAAGTGACGCTTCATCTCTGGGCTGGGCAAGAAGGTAAATGAGAAGAACATCGATTTTTGTTATCTCGAAATATAAATAAAAGAAGTATCTCATTAGCCCTTCAATCTATTCAGTTATTAGAGTGGCAGATTAAACACCAGAGCGAGCACGGCTTTCAAGGCAGTAGATGCAGCTTAGGATGTGAAGTCCCACTCGTGTCAACTTTAGCAACATCTGATAAAAGGTATTTTTTTTTGGTCTAGTATCATTACTGAGGGACCTTTCCTCCCTCCCCACTTCATTCTGAAGTGTATTTTCTTTTCACCACTGTCAAATACTTGTTGTAACAGTTTATAACGACAAGTCAATTGAATATCCCCTGGTATCTTTTAAAAGAAAAAGGTTCAAATGGGGACTGTGATGTGAAAACACACAAATAAGCGAAAGGGTAGAGATTTGTCTGCTCATAATCCTTCAAACAGCGTATTAAACATAGAATCATAGAATTGCCCAGATTGGAAGGGACCTTTAAGATCATTGAGCCCAACCATCAGCCTGATAAAAACCATCACTAACCCATGTCTGTAATCGCTGTGTCGGGGGCCAGATTGGCAGCAAGAGAGTCTAAAACGTGACTTTATGTAGGAAGCTACCAAAGCTTTGGTACCTGGGATTACTCGCAGACCCCACAGGCTGGACTTCGGGGAGAACTACAATAAAATAATATCATAAATGATAAAAACATCATGATAGCACCCACTACGGAACAATGTCCCTTTTTGATCTGAAGACTCCAGCAACAGGTACTTTTATTGTGTTTTCTCAGTTAAGATGAATCTAAAGCTCTCCTATTTTATAACATAAATGCCATCCTCCTGCTAAGTTTAAACAAAACAGCTCTTCTTATTCCAGCAAAGAAAGCTTTATTTTCTGCAGAGCAGTTTCATATACAACCAAATAGAAGGCCTGAGAGATGCTTAATTGTGGGGAGGCTCTAGAAATATAATGCCACTTTTAGAAGCCTGTCCTCTGGGATTTCTACTAAGATGCTAATCACGGGACTCATTAGGAAGGGGTTTAACATCGCTTTTGAAAGAAGAGAACAGTTTAGAAAGAAGTGGGTACGGTATTAAAAGTCTTGATAATATTCTAATGAAGTAAAAAGAGTTCTCTGCTGCAAAACTGAACGTTGTATCATTTCTTGAGATTTGTTTTCATTTCTCTGTGCGTTCCTGATATTCTTTGCAAGGTGATCATGTCACTGGAGAGGACACTTCAAAATCAGGCTCTCTGTGTCTCTGGTGTTTCACCTGGTAATTTCTTCATTGCTCTCTTTTTATCGTTCCCATGGGAGTAACCCTTTTTAAAGTAAGAGAAACCTGGAAAGACCAATAATGGGAATAAAGCTATTTCCCTCGTTGAAATCCCTTAGACCTGGAGCTCAAGTGCCTTGGGAGAGGCTAGTGAGCCTTGGGAGCGGAACTTCTAAGCAGGTTTAAGGAGAATACCCTTAAATATAGATATAATGACAGCTTCCTCCCCCTCCATGCCTCATCCTCCTTAAATCAGTGTAGCCCCCTAACCCGTGCAGGTTCATTTTCTCCTCTTCAGCTCCCCAATTCTTCATTGGTGGTTCACCAGGATAAACTGATGTCTGAGCTGCCCAAAGCAGTGAAAGCCCAGCTCTCCTTTTTAAGAGAAAATATTGTTAAAGCACCTGCTGCTGAAATAGAAAGAGATCTGATGACTGGCAGCTTTCATTATGAGGGAAAAAGAAAAAAAAAAAGAGTGAAAAAATAGTCTTGTCACTCATGATGGCAGGCAAAAGTTTGAAAATAGGAACGGTATAAATCCCCTAAAACCAGGAGTCAAAATGGAAAAAAAAAAAAAAAGCCCACCAAAATAAATATAACAAAAAACTCAGCAATGCTCCTGATTTTTAGCAGCTCAGGAAGCTGAATTAGAAACTCCCCTTCGGGGTGCCCAGTACAGGGAACCTCGGGCCCAGTTTTAGCAGGTTGAAGAGGCACCAGATCAAATCACAGAGCAGCCGAAGCTTTCAAATAGCTGGAAAAGTAATAGCTCTTTCATTTTCATAACCTAAGCAAAGTACCAAAAAATGAAAAAGAGTCACTGTCAAAGATTTTCATTTTAAATTTAACACATCAACAAAGTATTTCTCCATGAAAAAAGCAATTTTGAGTCTATCCAAATGTTTCCGTTCACTCTAAACACAATGTTTCTTTGTGATTTAAGAGCATTTAAACTTTTTTTAATGCCTTCTCCCATCTTTATAGGGCAATTTTTGAATACATATGCCAAGAAACTAAATAAAATAGCCCACGTGTGCTATTGTACCAGCCCCTAAATCAACATTATCCTGAAGTGCAGAAACACCCCGTGTTTTCTGCAGGTCATTGGAATGCAGCCCTGGTGACGACTTGACACAGAGCTCTAAATCACACTTATGTATAAATATGTTGTGAAAGCAGGGGGGAAAAAAAAAAAAGATTTTATTAATATCTGACTGTACTGCAGTTGCGGAGAATGTCCCCCTGTGATTTGCAGAGCCCGTGTGAGTGAGAATTGATCTGCTCCGAGGGTTTTTGGGACTTGCTGGGCTACGGTGGGCTGGTGTCTCAGGCTCCTGCCTCCCTCCAGGCAGACAAACATTTTTGTCTTTTTGGGGAGCGTGTATCCAACTGCCTCTTGCCTTTCCCCAGGCAAAACTTGCACCACTCCAAATAAACCAAAACCTTTGATCCCCTCCGGCACTGATGTTGCCAGAGCCCCGTCCCCCACAATTTTCCAAGTGCCAGAAAGTTGATGCATCTCAGCCTTTCTGATTATTGGGTTTCAAGTGCTTGTGCAGGTGCAGCCACGACATGGCTTTTGGGAGGTGATGCTTAAGAGTGTGCTAGTACTGACAGCAGACTATTGCTACGAGGATGATGAGCTCTTCAAAGCACGAGGAGGGTGGGAATGCCCATCACCCTGCAGTCCCTGCATTATTTATGGCAAGGAGGGGTTCAGAGACAACATCTCCACACTGCCTTCCACTACTGGGTGGGAATTAACAGTGGGGCTGCCCCTTATGGGGTTGGAACAGGCTGAAAGAATGACAGATGATGCATTCAGAAATATGCGCCTGTGGAAAATTTAAATAAGGTTGCAGAGACTTCGTATATAATGCCCCCAGTCATCCTCAGGGTATGGGTAAGGATTTGGCATTTCTCTTGCTCTGACCATTATCTAATCCAAGAACTGGGAGGGAAAACCAGTGCTATTAAAAGAGCTTGTGTAAAGTCTTTCTTGGAGAAATTTACCATGTAGAAAAGGTCAGTTGGACATTTTGGCAGCACGGTTCATTAAAGGTCTCTAAATGGCTTCAATCATTCAGGCTTTTTTTCTTAAATACGAACTTCTTTTTTATCAGTTCCTAGCACTTAGTGCCTGAAAATATGTCTGATGTAGCAATTAAAATGTCATATTAATAATACTGTTACGTGTCATTTCTTTACTTGACCCATTCTATATATGCCAACATATTTCAGTACTGAAAAACAGCTGCAAATATTTCCCATCTTTAGAGAATGAATTGCAATCATTCTGAAATGCAGAAGACCCCTTATAATATGTAATTTTTTCACGAAATATGTTCGAGTCTCCAGAATTTTTGGCATTTGAGTCAACACGGCTCTATACAGAGGGTGTAGGAGATGGGGCAGGTTAATTAAAGCACTGGCTTGGACACTGCCATGCCTGCCTCTGGTTTCTGCTCTGCCAGAAACGGCTGGTATGAGCCTGACCTGCTCAGCGTTAAGTGTTATGTTAAAGCATAAAATCTCCCTTCGGCCCTTCCCCACCACCTGCACCCATCCCTCCTGCATCCCGACTGGTGCTGTCTACAGCTTTGTGGCTCTCATCACCTCCCAACAGCTGTCTCTTTTCCACCACACGTCCAGCCCCATGGTGAAAAGTCCAACACAGATCTTCACAAATTATATTCCCATGTGCCTCCTTCTGCTTCTTCCCCAACCCCTCACACAGGGCAGCGCAGCTGGAGCAGAGGGACAACCCGCTGCAAAACGCACTGCTGCTGCGGGTCCAGCTTCACAGAATCACTGAATGGTTTCAGTCAGAAGAGACCTTAAAGACCACCCAGTCTCACCCCCTGCCTTGGGCAGGGACACCTCCCACCACACCAGGTTGCTCCAAGCCCCATCCAGCCTGGCCTTGAACCTCTCCAGGGATGGGGCAGCCACAGCTTCTCTGGGCAACCTGGGCCAGGGTCTCACCACCCTCACGGCAAAGAAGTTCTTTGAGAGATCTCATCTAAATCTCCCTTCTTTCAGTTTAAAACCATTCCCCCTCGTTCTATTGCTTCACTCCCTGGGAATTTCCTTAGGCATAGCCCAGCTTTTCCCTTAAAAGCAACGTCTCTGTAGTCTCTGCCAGTCTTGCATGGGACTGCTATTATGGCACTATGCAAAATAAAACCCAAGAAGCTTAGGTTCAGCATTTTACTGAAAAACAGAGGTGCCTAGAGGAGCAAAATCTCCCACAGCTGTTGGGGCTGTAAAATAACACAATTTCAGCTCAGCCTTCCCTTCTTGGTCCACCCCTTCCTATTCAGCCTGGCCTTTTCTCCCAAGATGCTGCATGAGGCCAGAAATCTCCTGTTGCTGCCTGGTTTGAGTGAAGGTGTATTTTTCTGGGCCTCTCATTGAAGTAGACTTTGTGTGTGAGAGTGTGTGAGCATTGCTAGCATCATTTAATTACATTATTCGGCAGCCCTGCTACCCCAGAGAATTTTTTTTAAAGAGAAACAGCACAAATCTTTCAGGTGTCCCACTGCCCTTAGTAGATTTAAAGTCTGTGCAGTTTGAGGGGGTTTAGAATTTATTTCGAAAGCCTTCTTACACCAGTACAATTTATCCACAGAGATCAGCAGTTTACATCCTATTGATTAATGCGGTTATTGATTTATTCCGCGATTGTGCTGGCCAGGTATAGACGGTACTGAAAAGTGCTGTTTTCCTGCAGTGATTGACTTCTTTCTTTATTGACCACAATGAGCTGATAAAAATCATCCGCTGGCTGAGCTAGAAGTTCTTTTTCTTTTTCTTTTTTTTTTTAAATTCCTGCTTCTGGCAGAAAAAAAGCAGGAGATGAAACTGATGCAGAGCAGAAGGAAAGAAGTTACAAGGCTTAACCCCTACGATATGAGGGTGGTGAGGCACTGGAATAGATTGCCCAGAGAATCTGTGGCTGCCCCATCCCTGGAGGGGTTCAAGGCCAGGCTGGATGGGGCTTGGAGCAACCTGGGGTGGTGGGAGGTGTCCCTGCCCAGGGCAGGTGGTGGGACTGGGTGGTCTTTAAAGTCCCTTGCAAACCTAACCATTCTATGATTCTATGATTTGGGGCATCAGCTGCTCCCAGACCATCATCACCCAATGCACTGGCAGGTGACCAGGGTCTTTTCTGCCTTTCAAAATACAAACCAAGAACGAACAGTTATGGTTTGAAAAGCCTACAACAATTTATTGTCATTTAGACAACTACTCTCTCTCACCTGATGACCCCTCCCCACCTGGGAAGGGGAATTGTGAAAAGCAAGGAAACCCAAGAGTTCAAATATAGAGAGATTTAATGGAATAAGAATAAATAATTAACATTAATAACATTAAAGAGATAATATGGATCCTGATACCCATATAAATTATAGAAGGATTATACCGAGCCCCTTCCCTCAGCAGGAAACTGTGCACTCCCCACAGGGACAGCCAACGTGGGATGCTGCAAACTCTGCAGCTTGAGGAGGAAGGGAAGGGCTCAGGGTTCCGGCACTGGGGCAAGGAGTTCTCTGGATGACAGCCATCATCGAAGAGAAAAAACTCCCAAGCAAATGGACTAATTTATACTGAATGTGACGTTCGTGGTATGAAATGTTCCTTTTGGCAGCTTGGGTCAAGTGCCTGGACCTCTCTCCTCCTAATCCCCATGCCTCGAAAATAAGCTTGATAAACTTGGACCTTGAATCCCACACACCAGAGCTGGCTATGCAGTAAATGCTTTCACAAATTCAGAGACTAGAGTCTTCTAAAATGCAGTTTACCCCAGCATTAAAAGATACCTTACTGAAAAGCAAGGTTTCTGAAAGAGAAATTAATCCTGTGCCGCTCAAACCAGGACACGCTCCAACATTGCCCTCCGTTAAGGGTCTGGCTCTGGGGAGACGCATCCACATCCCTTGAGCATCTGCAGGGATGGGGCCGGTTTCTCTTCAAGCTCACACATCAAAGATCCAGCATCTTTAATGCTGGAAAGTAAGTTGGTTCTTGCTGTGCTATTTGCTTTGACTTTTGTTTAATGCCACAAGTACTGAGCGACTCAGCTTGGGTTTGTAAGAGCTTTCTTTCAAATAACCTTTGAGCACGCAGGGCCCGGTAGAGGCACGGTAGGGCTGAGCTCGCCGTGGGGACTGGGTGTGAGGAATCAGGCCACCAACCCCAGCTCCTCCACCAGGTTTGCACCAGGCCACCCCCACCCCACCGAGCCCAGACACTTTTATTAAATGCAGGCGTCAGGGCTACATTTAGATGAACACTGTTATAATCTGCTCGTTGCTGGAAATTCCTCCATTAAACTGGGTCTGAAGGAGCCAAGGGACGGTGAAAGTCTCATGGGATGCCTCTGTTAAGGAGAGAAACAAAGCAATATATCTCTTTTGCAGTTCCTTATCACTTAAGGAAAATGAAAAACAGTATAAAATGTGTCGCTGGTTTCTGATACACAACAGGATCAAGCCCTGGAAGCCACTTTTTTCTCATATCTCCCTCTATTACCACCCATAGCATCTAAGCTATCTCCACTTTCCTTCTCGACATCTCATGCACTGTGTTGCTTCTTGCCTCTTCTCTTGGCAGTTCTGCGAACACATATACAGATTCATAGAAGTCCTCATTTCATAACTGAAGCAGCATCTCCTTTGGGACAGGGCAGGGCCATCGGCTCTTGGACAGCAGGCTGTTTCCATTGACCAGAAGTGGGGTTTCCCTGTCAATCCTAATTGCTTCCATATTTTTATGGCTAAAAGAAGGGCTTAGCAACTTCTTCCATCCATCCAAACTGAAGCTGGGCCACCACATCCAGGGACTTTTCAAAGGTTTTACCTTAGTCTGCTTCTTGGTTATACAGATACAACATGAACCGTAACTCTAGGCTTAACGCATCCCCCAAAGAATGAGGTGCACTTAGGCTATAGTGATACTACCAGTGGTGTCATTCTTTATGAAAAAGTCACCAGAAAAGCACTCGAGTGCCAGACAGAAAGCTCAGTATCATTTCTTAAATAGTAATGGAGGATATTAATGAGCAAAAGTTAGACCCCAGCATTACAGCTCTTCCAGCAGATATTATCGTTATGTGCATTTCACATTATTACTAATTTTGTATTCGGCATACCAGGGCCATTAATTCAGATTTAGTCTGCAGTTGAATAAGCCAGATTGCTTAAGAAAATAAACGTCTCTATTACTTTTTATAGTGTTGAAATTAATTTACAGTTCCAGATTGTGATAACTAAAATTGAGAATTAAAACTATATTTGGTACCTGAGATTTCCCAGAGATTAGCATTCATGAGGTTGTAAAAATATTAACTGCTTTAAATAATGCTTGCAATATTTCTGGGGTTATAAAGCATCTTCCCTTAGCTCATTTTAATTTATTTAGCATCTATCTCTCTAAGCCTTCCTTTTAGCATATTCACACCACTAGAAGATTAGACCAAGATTATTGCATTAAGAGAAATGTTATTTACAACAGTGGCATGTAATACAATATGTATTTCCAGGGGCTTTGAAAAGTATGGAAATAAAAATTTTAATGATGTCTTTAAGGGCTCTTGGGTTGCTTTTGTGCTACAAGAAAAGTTGAAGTTGGGAAGAATTTCTGAAGCAGAATGACATCAAGTCAACAGTGGAGTAGATAAAACCTTCAGAGGTAAGCGGAAGCTCAGTAAAAAAAAACAAAAAAAGGGCAATGTTCTTCCTGGTTTAATCTCTGAGAATTATAGGAAGCACAGAAGAGAGAGATGGGGGAATGGGGGAGCTAGTAAACACTGCAAATCCTTCATGTTTCTCCTGTGGTTGTTTCTGTCTCCTCTGAAAACCATTCCATCCCTTCAGCCGTCGGTGGGGTGGGCTGTCCTCTCCTTCCTCATCTCGACTGTGCTCCTCTGCAGCTCCATGCAACGAATGGACCCGGCTATTTCTGGGTGAATACATTGGAAAGTCACAATTGCTACCCAAAATGGGCAATAATTTTAACATTTATTTGTTAAACGTGGGGCTTTTTGAGCCTTTGGTGCGGACCCAAACCCAGATTCCTACCTGTCAGAAACCCACTTCTTGGAACGAATGGAAGGCTGAGCTCCTTACACAACTGGTTGATAGAAGCAGCTAAAGCTTAATGAAAACCATCAAATTTCAAAGAAAATTGGGTGAGTTGGACATGGTGTCACTGTAGGATTAGGTTCTGGGTCGATAACATCTATTCTAATACATCCCCTTGTAGAAAGAGGAGAATAGGATTTAAATTTAAACCCATAGGTTGTACAAGAAGCAGAGAGGCAGGTCTATAGCTGGCAAGGTGCAATATTTCCTTAGAGGTTCTGGTAAATTCTTGCCTGGTTTTGATATGTACCTGTTTAATGAAATATCTGCTTAATTGTATCTGTCTGCAGAAAGTTCAGAACTGAACAACCATGTCTGAGCTGATCTAACCTTTTGCTGGATTCTTTAAACTTTAAGTTTTGATTTGAGTGGCATAGATGCAGTAATTGGAAAGGTATTTTGCTGAGGGAGCTGCTATGAAAAACTCCCAAGTACTGTTAGGGCTATGCGTGATGGTAAATCATTTTGCAGCTCTCCTGCAAAAAAACAGGGTTTTTTTTTTAAAAAAAAAGTTAATCACTTGACCGTCCTTCCAAACAGACATTATTTCCTTTGGGTACCACTGGAGAAGAAATCACATTCCCAAATACTTTTACTTTGCTTACATTCGTACTAATTGGTGGTTTGGTTTTTTTTCTCTCAATTTGGAGGAGTTTGTATAAGGGACTTAAGGAAGATAACATCTCAAGCTGAGATTTCAACGGCGGAGTTCATCCTCTGAAACCACAGAAATATCACTGCCTCAACTTTTCATTTGAAAAAGAAAGAAAGAAGGAAAGAAAATATACTGTTCTTAATTCTGAAGGCGAGAACCCGAGTGCCTGAGTGTCATTTTATGAAAATTGCCCTTACATCATGAGTTAGTCTCCAGTGTTCCACGGCTGAGCCTTTGCAATAATGGTTTAAAATGGAAACATTTATTTTCCCCCAGTTTTTAGTAGCTACAGAAGAAGCAGGGGGCTAATTACCAATACTGAGCTGCAAGGGTCAGATGGAGAGGAAAAAATGAAACTAAATGTTTCAGAAAATAGGTGAAGGATCCTGCTGTGGCAAATTTGGATGATTTAGCCAAGTGCTGTGGGGTTTTTTGCCCTGTAATCTGTAAGTTATAGTAGAGTCGGTGCTCTTGCAGTATCAAACTGAAACTGCAGATAAGGAGACACGATCAGAACAGGACAGAACAAGTTGTGAAAAGACTGATGGGTCATATTCCCATTAACAACAATACATATTTAAATACATATAAAATCAGAAGCTGAGAATACAGATATCTGTACTCGCAATGGGAATACACCCCAGCTCTTCAGCAGCAGTGACACACCTTCAATTCCTGTGGCTCTTTTATCGCAGGTAGGATTTCTGCTTCAAGAGTAGTATCCAAAATAGGTCATTGAAAGAGGACAGGACATAGTTTAAAATTATTTTCTTAGTAAGTTATGCTTCCGTGTCATCTTAAGATCCTGGCAGGGGAATCTACGTGGGACTTTAACATGTCTTTTGTAGATGGCCTCGTTGTTGCATTTTTGTCTGGTATAAAGGACAAAAAGAAGGAAAAAAAAGTGCCCAAATCTTTGGGTCAGTCAGAAGAGTGAGCCTCTGGGCTTGAAAATCATAGGTATAAAATTATTGCAAAGCACCGTGGGGCTGGTTGAGCCTCCCTACATCCTGATCTGCCTCCCTGGCTCTGCGGCCGGTGAGGAGGTGCTTCCTGCAAATTGGAATGGAAAATCCCCAATTGCCTGACTAGATTGATCTTGACAGAGCCTAGGGTAGTAATAGAAGACCAGTATGGTCCCTGTAGGACATCTGAAGGCTTGGTTAGCCCCCTTGTGCTACGCAGCCCGGTAGGACACAAGAGCAGATGGCATTTGGCTCCACCTCTCAACTGGAAGCCCCTGGCCTGCCAAGGGATGCTGAAGATACAGAAAGCTTGCCAGAAAGGTGTAGATATTGTTTTAGTTTTGTCATCTAGCAGAAAGCTTTAGGACCCTTCCAGCTTCAAAAATTAAATGGTTAAGTCCAAGCAGGAGCACCCTCCTTCCTCCCTGCCAGGGAACAGCGCTTGGCCACGGGTGTCGCAATAAAATCCATTTAGTCAGATACCAGAAAGCAATGGGCAATTACTGGGCATAGCATTGGTGGCGTAAATGAGATCAAACAGCCACTCACATCAACCAACGTAAAGCAAATGGAAAAGTGGGAGAAACCAGTCCTCGGGGCACTCAGGAATCTGGGTTATTTTTTGCTTTTCCTTTCGCCTCCGCAGAAAGTGCTTGATTAAAAGGTCCCCTTCGTTATGATCAGTTCGAATGTAGCATCTTGCTGCAGTCACAGAAAGGCAGGCACTAAGAAGTTCTCAGAAGAAATAAAGAAGTTGAGAAAATCATTTTATTGCCTGACAGAAGGGGAGGCTGCCTTAATTTTGTTGTCACTGGGAGTCTAAATGTATAAGGACAGCTGCTGTGCTCAAGCAACAATGCAATCAGTTAATGCTTTCAGCAGGGAGACATTAGCTGCTTCTCCCTCCTGCCAGGCAGGGAGAAACAAAGTTTACCAAAAAAAAAAAGGGGGGGGGGGGGAAGGAAACTTTTAGGCCTTTTTCTTTTTCTCCCCCTCCCTGTGCTCCTTTGAGCAGAGGGAAGACAAGGACCACACCGGAGCGGGGAATGCCTTCCAGGATGTCCCCATCACCCCATTTCGGTGGTGGCATTCTGACCTGTGCGTTGGCCACGGCACGTTTTCTGGCACAACTGCAGTAAAGCCACCTAACGACAGCTATTAAATAGTGTACAGTGAGGAACCGAGAGAATCTGTCGCCAAAGTTACTTCTGTTATGGACCACAAGAGATGAAGTACTAATATGTTGAATAAGATAAAAAATGAAGCCACGAAACCATGTAGAAGCTTGCCCTACATAGTCATGAATTTAGCATAAACAAAATGCAGACATGTGCTATTTTTACATTCCCAATTTGAAAGGAAGGTAAAGCAGAACAAACAAGAAACTAGAATGGCATGCAAACTCTACAATGTGTTTCTGCCTTACAGCTGTAATTGTGAAGGCTTCTTCTAAAGGAACAACCTTCAGCACCTCCCCTTGGTTTACCTTTAAAAAGCCCTGAGGGGATAAAAAAGAAGACTCAGACAACTCTTGTCTTGGCATAATGACTTATTTTCAGGTATTTTGTGAAGAGCTAGAACAAGCACAACAGGACAAGAGGAGAAAGGAAGAGAATTAGGAATGGCAGGAGATGAGGAAAGAGGAGACCATTTTCCTCAAATCACTGAACTGTTGTGTTCCAGCTTTACTTGATGTTGAAATGATGATCTGCTCATTAATGAAAAAAAAAAAAATAATAATAAATAAGCCCATGTGTAAAGGGTAATTAAGTTGAGAAACTAACTCAAAACATGGATGGAAAGAATGGAATTTCCAGAAATGGAATTTGATCAATAACTTGGAATAATTTTTGAATACAGAGAAATCACGGTTAACTTACAAATCCATATAAAAACTATGTACTTAGTCAGAAAAATGGCAAAAATTGGAACTTTGAATGAGGCAGAAAGATCTGTTGGTGTTTGGGTGTGTGATTCTCAGTATAGAGTATCGGGGAAAGCAAACAAATGGAATCCTCAAGTTGCGTATGTCATTTGGAAAAGGACGCACCTTGAATGAACAGCCTGTAACTAAAATATATAATACTAACATCCTCTACAATACAGCTGAATGCAAGAATCACAAGGAGAGAATTGCCACTTATAGTCACGTGGGTATCAGTTTTACGGACGTTGAAAAACTGTCTCAGAGAGAAAGGGGTGAAACTAAAAAGGAATATTGGTGACAGTAGAAATCTTTCAGATTTTGGCACATTAGAATACGTTTAAAAGATCAGGATTTGAGAAGCACTTGTGATAGATACTTCAGTTCTTCCTCTGATCCCTGTCATTCAACCCTTCCTCTCATTCAGTAAGCAGTGTTTTTAATAATTTCATCGCGGAAGCCTGCGTGGGGCTTGCAGACGGGACAGAGCTTCTATCCTGTGCTCGACTAAGGAGCTGAAAGACCTGAGGTTGCTCCTAAACCCAGATATCAGAAAAAAACAACCTAAAGAACAACATTTTATAGGCAAATCTACCAGGTAAAATTCAGATCTTTTAGTCAGCTAGTCTGAAATATGATAGGAACATTAAAAAAAGATACGTTTTGATAAAGGGGCAGCAACAATACCACCCTAAAGGAAACAGGAGAATGTTGGTTTTGTAACTTTAATGCTCTCAAACCATCGTTGGCTGAAATGAAAGAATTTTCCTGAAGCTGATGTAAGCTCCATTCTTGATCTTATTCATCATTATTAAATGTTGAAAGTTTAAATATTTCATATAGATGAGATGAAAAGATTGGAAGAGAAACTGAATAATCTCCACAGACTTTAGAAAGCACAGAGACCAAACGCAGCCTAAAAGGACATGAACACTAAACTACATTGTTGATTAAATCCCTTATTTATAACATTTCTCTTAATTTCAAAGATTTATTGAAAAGGGATTTAAAGGAGATGAATTAATCTCAAGAAATGACAGGCTAATCCTTTCTTTGGGACTGGTGATTATATGAAGGTGTATTGAAAACAGCAGAGAAGGGGCCAGGTACGCTCTTGCTGGGCTGAGACTGCAGTTTGGTTTAGACATTAATCTGCAAAAGTGGATTAGTAAAGTCTGATGGTTAAACATTTTCACAAGGGTCTTGGGAACAACATCTACAAAGACTACGCTGGTGTTGTATAGCTCAGAGAAACCACCAGGGAATGGAGACAGAAAACAGATCTCAATTCATTGGAAAAGATTAAACACTGCCATAAAGTAATCTAATTAGTCGTATTCTTTGTTCTTCCTGGGACATCATCAGAGCTGGCTGCTTTATTCTGCTGCTGCTTTGCTCCCTTCGCCCCCACAGAAAGGGCTCTCCTCTGCACCAGGGAGGCTCCGAAACGCAGCGGTGAGTGCACCAGGAAAGGTCATTAGGCAGATCAAATGAAGCCAGATATAATGAGACTCATCTTTAAAACCTCTTGTTAATTAAAAGACAAAAATCTGAGGCTGGTCATGTTACCGGTCAAAACAAAGAAAGGTTTGCAGTCATTTCAATGGCAACCAGATCAGGTTTCTGATAATATTGATCAGACATCAAGTGCAGGAGGGCAATTTGTTAAGTATGAGAGTCAGAAGGAC
Source organism: Pedionomus torquatus (assembly GCA_013398155.1). NCBI lineage: Eukaryota > Metazoa > Chordata > Aves > Charadriiformes > Pedionomidae > Pedionomus > Pedionomus torquatus. The sequence goes on along the minus strand of VZRU01016605.1, from coordinate 283,827 downwards.
AGTAAGCAGTGAGGACACTAAGCACAGACATGCTCTTCAGCTATTGGTCTGCTGATAGGATTCAGTAAACTAATTAAGGATGATCTTTGGAAACTTACCGTTCTTAAATTGCTATTATGATCAAAAATTACTCCATGTTTGACAAAGGTGCATCACACCACCATTGCCTTTCAATCACTCAAATCCAGAGAGGGTCTGGCTCAATCCAGGCGGTTGGACAAGAGGTATGGAGGAGCACAGATCGTGTGTGCAGGCTGGAGAGGATTAGATTAGAGAGGACTAAAATGAGCTGTCAAAGGCTTGCATTTAAGCATTCTGGAGAGGATTTTTCAGTCATTGAACCCTAAATACATTGGGGAGAAAATAGAGCTAAATGAAGACACAAATAAAGGAAATTGAGAGACTCTTAAAACAGAACTGGACTTTATAGATAACATAATAACATGGGAATTTTTTATAAAAATCAGAAAAGTATGTCAAAAACAGAAAGAAAATGAACTATGACCAAGCAGAAAATATAGTCACTTACTGTGAACAGCAGATATTAGATCTGAAGGAAAAATAATCTATACAATTCTCCTTTCTCTTGAATAAAGCTGACACACCATTTTGTCTGATAATCTGCTTTCCCATGATGCAACTGGATTTTAAATTAGATAATATAATCACTCCATCCTGTTCGAAATTATTGTGTCATATTGCTGTGAACAGTCCAGGAGGTGCCACAGCTTGGGGAAATGTAAGCGTGCCAATGGCAAATGAAAGGCTATCAATCTATTTATTTTAATTAATTAAAGCCTTTTCTTATTTTTGTGAGCTCGATATGATATAATAATTTAAGATGATGTTCTAAGCAGAAATGACCAGAGAGACCTCTTGCAGGCTGTTTATAAAGTCTCTTGCTTTTGTTACAGGTTATGTTTTTCCGTGGATGAATAAAATGAACATTTTTCAATAAAGGTGTAGACTTTTTTCAGTATTTGTTTCTAAATGGAGCCCTGAAGAGAAGTGGCAGACTCCTGAAGTGTTTGATTCAAGGGCCGAGTGATTCCTGGTTGAAGGGGGTAGCAGAATGCTCTTTCTGACTTCTGCTTCAGAAATGTTATTTGTACAATAAAAAAGCAACTTGGAACTAGAAATTATCCTCCAATTCTAAAAAATCTCCTAGATGTTATTAGGCATTTCTATCACCTTCAAAAAGTGGCTAATGTCAACAGAATGCAACTTTGAACACAGATGGTAGAGTTAAAACTGTTAAGAAAGTGGAGAAAAGAGCATCTTCCTGAAGTTTCCTAAAGAGATTTTATTCAAATGCCTTGCTCCGAATAATAAATATTGCATCTTTAATAAAGAGTTGATGAGGCTGAATAGGTTCAACCATTATATTCTGCCTTCAGCCTCTGCTTACCATTCCATTTGCGTTCCAGGTCCGGTTCTGGAATGAAGCAAAGGCAATACTCAGCAGGCGACAGAACAAGTCTTCATTCCTTTGGAGATGATTTAAATATTTGGCAATTTCCATCTCAGTTCTTCTGTCTCTACAAAACAAGACTTTTTCTTCTTTCAAATAAGAACTAAAGAATATACAAATGAGAAGATGTGCCAACTTCGGTATCTCTCCTCTGAGGTTCTTTGAAATTATTTCCCTTGAACTTCCATCTTTAGAAAAGCAGATGACTTTAAACAACCCTTAGAACTCTATAGAGGCATCTGTAGAATGTTTTCTCCCAGGCAATCAAAGGCAGGAGACTTTTGTTTCTCAAATCCTATGATAAATAAAGAACTTTGACTTTAAAAGTATATGTATAAACATAGGAATCATGTTAAACTCTTGTCATCTTGTAGAAAGTCGCATTTGACTTACAGTTTGGAAAGACTTTTGGGGCATACTTCAAAACCTGTTTATTTTCCCAGACTTGCCAGAAAACAAGACTTTGAAGGGAGGTTTTGTGTACAAGGGAGCAGAACTTTACAGGCGTGGTCTGAGCACCAAAGGCAACAAGCTTCTGAGATACGGTTGATGTGGTGCTGGCTGCTGACACCCAGAGCCGTAATAACTGCTCTTGGGTTAATTGTCCCAAATAAGTAAATTAATTATCCAGTTATGAGTTAAGATATCAGTCAGCCTTAAAGCAAAAGGTAGATCTTGATCTTGGATTAAATGTGTTTTGAGAATCCGCACCCTCAGTTAGTGTTTATTGGCATTGATAAAGAGCTGATCTCAAAATGGGTATAAATAAGGGTTTCTAGCAAAGAATTTGAGGGGGAGTGCATCACATCACATTTGAGAAAACTAGCTGGTAGAGAACAAAGTATCTAGAACTCCTAAAACAGCATCAGCCAGACCCTGAAAGGGGAAACTGCTCAGTCTTCATAGACGAATTCAAATTACTCACATATTTATGTATCCCTCACCCTTGGTAAGAATCCTTGCCCTGCATTAAAAACTAAATGAATGCTACTTCGAGTTTAGCCTATTGATTTGCATTTTATATGAGACAGTAAATTAAATTTATGCTAATACGATACATATATTCTTCCCTGAACCATTAAAGGGGAGGTGGGGCTACACAGTGCAATAGCTTAAATAATTATGGCTGTCACTCACAATTATTCAAACTGTTGTGCTGATCAAAGTTCTTGAAATCTTGGCTATAAGACCCTCGAAGTTCCCCATGAGCCGCTTGAAATATCGGAAGAAGCTAAAAGTAGAATCTTTTAGTTTTAAATGGGTTTGACAGGTTTACTTTATTTTCATACTTCCCCCAAAAAGATGCAGCACGGAACTAGAAATGACAGAATATTGCATGCGCTTCATCCCCCTTTAAATAAGGTCTCATAAAAATCACACATTAATATCCAGGAACCCTGAGTGAAATAATGATGCTTTCTCCGTGAGCACAAAGACCAGTGAGTAAATCTGAGAAAAGTCCCAAGGACTCAAAGAATCAGATGCCCTGGAAAGTGGCTAGCAAAAGTGATCTGTCTGATACCTTGGCATGAAAAATCTGGACATACCTGACCAGAAACTTGCTCCGTCTGCCTCAGGGCCTGCGATGACATCCACTTGTGTTGTTTCTAAAAGGAATCCCAGCTTTGCGTCCTCCGTGAGAGTCATTCGAACCAGAGGAACATCTGAGAGAAGCGAGTGGCTCCAGCGCGTCTTCTCCTCGACCCACGAGCCTCCCTGCAGAGATGCTGTCAGTTCATGACACTTGTGATGACAGATCGGTGATGGGAACAGGTCTCTGCAAAGCATGGAGGAAAGCAGCCAACACATTTCACACTGGGCACTCAACATTCGGGGAGCAATGCTCCTCTGTCATTTCCAGGCTTAGCTGTATATTTTTTTATATATCCATGCATATGCATAAATATATATACACTTACATATATATAAATATGTCTCTATCTCTATCTAGCTATCTAGCTATCTGTAAAATCAAACAACCTAGATCTGAAGGATTCTACAGCAAATTACTGGAATGGAGAATATCTAGTTCACTTGTATTTTCACTCAAATTCTGTTAAAGAATCAATACCTTTTGGTATGAATAAAATAGTGTCTCAAGTACAGGCGGCATTATCTTTAAAAACGTGTGGCTCTTTGAATGATGAGACAGAGCCTTTGAAATGCAGAGGTAAGACCAAGTTATTAAAGCTAAATTTTTTTTTAGGCTCTGCTTGCCTTTGATTTCCAGCACTGAAGTAACAATACGGGCGTAACAATAGAGGCCACAGGATAGAACAGACAAAAAAAATCAGGTCTTAAACTGTACACAGGCAGATATTCTAGTTCACAATTCACCAGTCCAAAACAGTGACCTCTAAAGTGACAGGCAGAAATATCTGCATCCTGATTCCTCCTTCCCATTCGCTGCAGGGAGGAGAGGTCTCTGTGATGACAATTACTCCTATGAATAAGTCTCTCGGCTCAGCTCTGACTAAACTTCTTGCCAGCTGCAGCACAGATTTCTGTAGTACTTTGCACCATTATGGTAACGCGAGAGTTTTAAAAAATAGCGAAGGCCAGGGAGTGGAGATGGGACTGACGCCAGCGCAGAATTCCCAGGCCTGAAACTCTTCCATTTAGTGCCTCCGCTCCCTCCTTGGGCTGCTCTAATGACGGCCTCGGTAGCCAAAAGCAGCTTTAAGGCATACTTTTAGTCTGAATCCATTCGGGGATAATGGGCTAATGTAAAAAGAGAGAATATCCTGAAATGGATAGGAGTAGATACGCTCTCAGCTGATGGGGAGGCTGAACAAACACTCTGCAAAGCGGTCCCTGAGTCTTGCACTGGATGAGGCAGCGCTGCTAAAAGAGCATCTCACTGCTTTAAAAGATGCACTGGGGTTTGAGGGGGGAGAATGAGGAAGTAATAAGGTACCTGGGTATAATATCGCAGGTTTTGTTACATTTTAAGTAAGTCTCTGAACGCCACAGTGTACACATTTTGCATGTCAGCTCTCTAAATTGCATCTAAATCTTTGTTCTGTGACATTTAGCATCGCTCCGCTTTAGCAAAGGTTGTTGCTTTTCTTTCCCAGTGCCTTTCTGACCTGTCTTTAAAGTCAGCACTCCCATCAGTCTCAGCTGACATACAGAAAATAGTGACATATTGACTTTTACAAGAGGTGACACAACATGAATAGATGAAAACTTGGCACCGGATTTTCCATATGAAAGGAAGTGTCAACAAAACAGACGGAAAGTCCCCGTGCTTCATCCAGTTAATGAATTGCCATTGTCCGCGTACAGGCATATATTCAGTGCTCCATGGAATCCATCTCCGGGGAGAAAAGCATGATCTTTAAAACCAAATTAAAACCTTTAACCCCACATTTCAACTTTCATAAACATGAGAGCTCGTTTCTTAAAAATTAGAAGGAATTATGTTAATTGATCTGTGTGCTGCTCTGGAAGGGGAAAGTTGAGATGAAGAAACACAACAACTTGCATTTTAAGACTCAACACAGTGTTTCTCCTTAGAGCTTCAGAAAGTTATGAATTGTCCTCCCACCTTCTTAGGAGCATAGGATAACTGAGGCTGGATGGGATCTCAGGAGATCTCTAGTCCAACCTAGGATTCAAAGAAGGTCACCGAAGAGCTCAGATGAGGCTACTCCACACTTCCCTGCACCATATTTGTTTTCACAAAAAATGAAAAAAAAAAAAGGAGGCATTTTTTGTCTTTATTACTCATCATCCATACTTAGGACTTCCTTCACGATCCCCAATAGCACCCAGGACCAGTCCATTCCCAGTGACAACACAACCAGACCAAAAGCATGTTGAGGCAACAGTGTTTTGCAAGTACTGGGGTGGTCCCACACTCATCTTCTGGAACCCAGCAGGTTCACCCTGAGTGCAAAACTAAAGGTGACCGTACTGAGGATAGACCAACTGCCCTGTGCTTTTGCCTGGTCGTTTTGGAAGAGTTAGTAAAATGGCTAATTTGGTCTGGCTAAAATTTTCACTTTACAGGTTGTGTAGTGAAGCGGCTTCAATTTGAAGTGCAGAACCAAGGAACTTCTAGAAATGTTTCTTTCCAGTTTTCATCTGCTTCCTAGTCCCATAGAGCCACCCAGTGCTGTCACACACCAAGCGAAACCATAGCAAGAACACTAATTGACTTTGGCTGATTAACAACTGACAACATCTCAGTGGTGCACTGCTCGGAAAACCTTAGCTGGCTCCGAAATGGCAAATGCTAAAATGTACCAGAACTGTCATTAACTGGGATTTTTTGCTGGCAGCCCCAATGCAGAGGTCAAAAAGTCTCCTTCTCTGCAGATGAGGGAGATGGTAAACTATCGCGAGGAACAGCTCCGTTTTACTGCACAGTTGATGTTTGGCCTCTGGGGACAGAGGTTTCCTGTGGTGCTTGTAGACAAATTCTCCTAAGAGCACACATTCTGTCAATAGCTGATACCAGCCATACCATGTGCGTGTTATTTCCTTTCAAGAGTTATCACGCATGGAATTATTTATTATCATAGAGAAATGTTATAATGAAATAATGGTTGCCTCCATGCCCTAAAGCTGTAGGGTCATTTAAACGCAACTGTCAGATTAAATGAAAAGCTACATGCTGCTTATAAAACTGCAGGACTTGTTAGATTAACATTCCAGTCTTCCGTACTGAGTAAGTAGATTTGAGAAATGAATCCAATATAGCAAATTGGATGTTGAGAATAGCACAGTTGAGTATTTACAAAATGTCATTCCCTCCTTAGAAATATAGACACTTGGCGCTGGCTGTTTGCTTTCTCATCCCCTTCCAGAGGTCGGGTTGGACACCAGAACTGCTGCAGCTCGGGGGTCTTGATGGTCGTCAGAAAACTAAGCTTTGGGGCATTTCCCTACCTTCCCACCACGGCACCACAGCTACAGGAACTGGTGCCTGCGGCTGGGCTCAGACAAGCAGCGTGATCTCTATAGCTGGGTTTGCACACACTCGAAATGCTCAGCGCACTTTCTTCTCCCTGGCATCCTGGAGGAGGCTGACTGGCTGCTCCTGAGGTCCACGGCTGATAGCGATGGCAGTTGCGCATCTCCGTGCCAAGGGGACATACCTCTAAACACCCTTAGCTCCTTTTAGCTCCCCCTTCACAATCCTCTCTCATTTCCTCTATTGTTTTCAGCACAGGGGATGAACAGAAATAGCATTTGGACCCCAGAAGCTACCACCGAAACCAGATTTTCATCATTTATCTACCTTCCAATTTTAATGGATCACATTAGTTAAAACTGCAACAGGAAGGGGAACAAGAAACCCTCAACATGAACCTGTCTATTATTCTCTTTCGATCAGCCTGGCCATTTAGGCTCATTGGCACGGATTTGTTTCCTAGAAGATCGATAGCTGAGTCGCATATTCTGCAAAAAAAAAACCCCACCTCTTCCCTTTGCTTGGAGCCCGGGGGCTGCGAGGGGTGAGGGGGCACCCTCTGCTTCTCAGCGTGGGTACCCATCCCAAATGCCCAGCCCACACGGTGGCTTCCAGGTGGTTCCGCTACAAATTTAACAACCGCAAGAAGAATGTTAACTGTTTAATATTTGACGGCTTGTTTAATATTTTAGAATGCAAAATTCTTCCTGTTGCTAAAACCAATATCGAAGCAGGGTGGAAACTACCTGCCAGGATTCTCCATCAAAGAAACTATTGGAAACTGGTGGGGGAAAAAATCATGTAATCTCTGTATCCAGCTGTACTGTGGGCCATCAAGGGCAGCGTGGATAACGTACCCCTCTACAGATGCTGCGTGGCTGAAGTTTTCCACCAGAGCTTCGAGCTATCAGTGAGCATCACCCCGAAAGCACAGTCAGCGATGGACTATAGTTTCTCCTGTCACGCTCCTCTTCCCCCTCAGGCTTTTTAAATGAATTTAGTGCTGAATGTTCCCCCAAGAACTGAAATGAAAATAATTCTCTGGCCTTTCCCAGTTAAATAATATCTCCATCCATTTTCATGATAGAGGAATCAAGGTTGGTGTCAAAGAACCTGTGTTTCAACCGATGTTGGGCTTGGCGATGAGCACAGCTGCATTCAGGTAGGAACCAGGCAGTGGGAAAACATTTCTTCCATCCTACATCAACACCACCACACATTCTGCTTCTGCTAATTATCTTCAATGTTACACCTTCTTTAAATTTTTAAACAGCTCGAACTGAAATCTTCCCAACTTCTCTTTCAGACTGCTCTGTGGTTTCCTTTCCTGTTGAATACCGTGGTATGCTGCATGGTGCCATCCCAAGGCTCCAGCAAACCAGTCCAACAGAGCTGGGGCTACAGCATTTCCCATCAGCACAGGACACAGTTCTTTGTGCTTTCCTCCCATCACATTCTTCTCCAGGCTGATGACAGGCCTGGCATCAGAGTCCATTTCACTGCTCCATTCACAACCTACAGAAGAAATACACATTTTGAAAGTGAGGAATTACAGCTTGTTCTTTGCAAACGGTTCACGTCCCTGTAATTTGGTTAGCTTCAAAATCTATGACAATGCCTTTAAGTCTCTGGACTTATTCATTGGCAGGAAAAGTCAAAATATTCATGAAAGCAAGCTGTTCTCCACTTCTTTTCCAGTAGCTTGTGATAGCCAACTCAGTTGTCAATGTGTGTTTAAATGTACCAAGATTAATTCTGCTTCTGCAGTTGAACACAGTTGCTTAATTCTGCTATCTAGTTATCTCCGAACAGCTCACTTTTAACTTTGCTTTCCTCCTGTGGGCATTTTTTAACCATTTCACACACTGGGAATGATACCGTGTGCTGTGAAGGTTTAAAACCTCTTTGGTCACAGATTTCCCATCATGAAAAGCAATTATGTTTTCTGAAGGATTTAGTTCCTAGTCTGGAATTACCCAGAAAACAAAAATAAAATGGTTCTGGATGCTTTGAAGTATATCAGTCATTTGAAAGGAAGAACCAGAAGAGAAAGAAAAGAGGCATTGTTGTCACGCTTCCTTTTTATTCTCTGGGTTTTTGTTTGCTCGTCTCTTGATTTTAGCACTGGGTAACAAATCCTTTACACTACTTTGGTTCATTTTTCCTGTTTAGGAGGGGAGGGGTAAAAAGGTTCAAAACTGGCAAAGTATGATTTGACACTCACTGCTCTTCTAACAACCTGTTGGCAAGACATTGTGGTGCTTCTCAAACCCAACACTGTCCTGCCAAACAGCACCCAAGAAAAGAGGATGCCAAATGCTTTCCGGCTTTAGCGTGTCTTCCTCTCGCCTGCCTTTTCTTGACAATGTGTATTTGTGAACTATTTGGGTCCAGGTCGGTCTCTGGACAGAGATGGAAAAGGGAATCACCATCCTGTGATGTAATTAGATGCCCATTTGGCCAGTGAAAATGCCTGAAAATGCCTGGTTACCCACTCCCTACCATCATAGTTGAACAGAAACCTAACTGTTGACTACTTGCAGCCTTCATTTCTATACAAATGCAAAATGGGAACAGCAGTAAGTGGTTTCATGTTAATAAACAAATACACAAGACAAGATCAATTAGTCAAAATGATGTGACTCATTTGTCATTTACACAGCGCTGCACAGAAACTCATCTACACAAGGATTCTGTTCATCATCTGAGGATTTGGCCTTGCTCTGCTCACAGCTCTTGAAAGTATATGTTGAAAATCAAACAACACAACGATCTATGCACCTCCTAATCTCTGATAGAAAGAATCAAGGGTAAGGCTGCTTGCTGTCTGCTGGATGTATTTCCTTACACCTGAAATAGCGGCATTAGTCATCTTCACATTGTCCTGTGAGCAAAATACCAAATTGTCCTTCAGTGATCCTCCTCTTTCTGATCTCTCTGGTACCTTTAGAAGAAGAAAAACAATAAACATAAAAACTCTGAAGTGGATAGTGAGCAGCAATGGACTTTCAGGTGTCGAACTAAACAGCATCCTCAACATTACGATCCAATAGTTTGGTCTAGATTATCTGTGTCTGCCAGAAAAATGTCTCTTTAGGTTGTCTCTCTAATACCTGAAAAAAAGGTGGGTGCAATAATGCCCTCTGTTTTTTTTTTTAGTTGCTCAGACAAGCTGTCTTGGGGTTTTTTTGGTCTTTCAGTAACAAACCTGAGAGCCAAACTGCTTCAGCCTTGCTGTACCATGTATGTTCTTCTCTAGGAGGGGCTCCATGACCTGAAATTAATGTGACTGTTTTAGAAGGTGCTAAAGTGGGCCAAATTCTTCCTGAACCTTTCCTGTTCCTTCAAAAGAAGAGGCTCCCATACCCACAGTGCAGTCATCTGCTTCACCTCCAGACCTAACACCCTCTGGTGTTATCCCACCACACTCTTCTGTAGGTTGAACCAGTTCCTATAGCTCCTGTAGCTTCATTTCTATATAAACACAGGGCAAGAGCAGGGGCAAGCTGTTCAGTGTAATAAACAGACACACAAGTCTAAATCATATGACTCACTCATCATTAACACAATCCTACAGAGGTGCTCATCCACGCAAGGGGTTTGCTCATCATCTGAATATTTATTTTAATCACATAAGATTTGTTCCATATCAAACCCGTGAGCCCCAGGCAGTGCTCTAAATCAGCGACTGGAGGTGCTTCAGCCAGCAGCATCCACCCTGATTTTGCCAAAAGATGAGGTTTAAACTTATACTAATGAAGCAGCGAAAGAGCAAAAGCAGGGTCAGCTCCAGTGGTTGTACAAACCCTGAAATTAGAACAAATGCATTAGTTGGGATGTGTGGCAGCACAGCCACAGTTTTCACAGAGCACCTTGGACCACACTGTCCTCTACATCTTCTCGGTGACTTTGCATGGAACAATGAGGGGAAACCACAGGTGTTTTGGTTTGATTTTCTTTTTTTTTTTTTTTCTTTTTAAGTATTCCTGAGGAATTAATCTCTTTTTTCAATTTTGCCGAGTCGTAGATTCCACACACATCTGTTTTCACTTTCTACTCTGTCTCCCAGGACTAGAAAGAGAACAGAAAATTTCATTTTCCAAAAGGGGGGAGCTTTATAAGCTGGAAAATGTGACACATGTTTCAGGAAATCTTTGTGAATACCTAAAACCTGCAAAAATCTTAAATGCACAGAATCCCCATGGCCCATGGATTTCTGTTGCCCCAGGCTACCGCTCTGACATGTCATTAAAAGACAGAATCACAACATGCCTTGCACAGGAGCCTCAGCGGCTCGCAAACAAGTCCCTCAAAGCCTGTAAGCTAAATGCCACTCACCCGCAGGCTCACTGCTAATTGAGAGTGTGGAATTGCAAATGTAGTCCAGGTCAACAGAAAGGAAATTTTCCTGGGAGCCGGTTTCTCCCAGGTTTTCTGAGCTTTCTCAGAAAACCAAGCAGACAACCACCTTTTCACAGGACCACAGGTCTGGATTTATCATAGAATGATAGAATGGTTCGAGTTGGAAGGGACCTTCAAGATCATCGAGTTCCAGCTCCCCTGCCATGGGCAGGGACACCTCCCACCACCCCAGTTTGCTCCAAGCCCCATCCAGCCTGGCCTT
>VZRU01016605.1:245623-267798 GCA_013398155.1 Pedionomus torquatus | reverse complement strand
GTGACTCCACCCCACCCGTCACTGGCTCTTCCATCCTGCCATGGGTCACTGCTTCCACCAGGGTAGGAGTTTGACTCCAGGAATCATCGCAGACAGGTGTATTGAAAGGCATAGCTAGAAGCAAAATGCACTCACAGTGCATTTAAAAGACGTGCTCAGTCTATAAGCACCCGGATATTTAAATAATGTTACTCTTTTCAAGAGTAAAAAGAACATAAAAGAGAGTATTAACCCTAATATCTAGGTCTTAAGACAGTTGAAGAAAGGTTTCAGGTGGCATCTAGCAAAGCAGTTGACAAGCACTGAAGGTAGAAGAGCATTTTCTCAGGCTGAAGCACCAGAGATCTTGGCCCTTTCTCCTTCCCCCCCTTCCCTTTGTTCCTTGCTCTCATCATAACGCAAGGACTGTGCTGTAAATTGGATCAGCAAATAATCCCAGTTAGAAAAAAAAAAAAAAAAACAAAACAAAAAAAACCCTGAAGGTTTGTTGCCCTTTGAGTTTCTTAATCTGGATGATTACATCTGTCCTGCTTACAGCACAGCCCCCAAAACAAGTGCGATCCGCACCATGGAGACTGCAGTCTGCAACAGAAGGGGAGGCAGGGAAGGAGCCAGGGGGAAAGGCTTAAAGCAGCTTTGCTCGGGGAGAGAAGTGTTTGTGCAACTTCACCCTGAATTTTGAAGCCACGTTAAAGCCCTGTGATCAGCGCGGTTCCTAACGATTTGCACTTCAGTGTGTTATGTGTCTAAACCCATCAGCACTCGAGACACTTCTGTCCTCTGCTCACTTGTGAATTCGAGATCTTCGAAACTGAAGTGGTCTCACATTGAACTTGTGACTTGTTACCAAGGGGAAGATTTAGTCTCCTCCTAAGGAAATGGTTGCTCCCGTGGCCTTGAACATTTCTGCGAGTCAGCTGTTAGTTGCAAGCGACCTCGAAGTTGCTCAATTCAGGTACCCCTTTCCCCACGGGGAGCTTTATATAAAAAAATTAATATATGCACCAATGAAAAATAATATTCCTCAGCAGCCCATGCTATCTCATCAGTAAACAGCTCTAACTTCAGACTTCAGGAACAAGGAAAAGACTCCCATGATCCTGAAGCCCAATTTTCATCCATACTTATGGATTTCAAACTCCATACAGACTGCAGAAGTACTTCTTCCCCGCTGAATACTATCCCACAATAACAATACTTTATTAAACTGTTCGCTGCAGTCCTGCTCTCCTCCATGATCTCTCTGGTGACAGATGGTGTTGTCCCTTTTCCACTCAAAATCATCCCAAATGCACCACTGACACAAGCCTCTGGCCCCTCCTGCCAAGTCCCACAGGGCAGTGGAGGGTTGGACCCTGCTGAAACAGCAGCTCCAGCTCACAGGGGAAAACGTGGTTATGAACCACGTGAAGACGGGCTCCTTCAGCGTTGTAGTAGAATAATAGACTAGAATAATACTAGTAGTAAAATAATAGGCTTCTCCATACCCTGTAATTTTTTTTTGAGAGCCTTCTTTGAATACGCATACAGAGGAGGAGAAGAACAAACCCAGATTTAAATCTTTGATCATAAAGACCGCCTTTATCCCAACTCAGGCAATCTCTGCCAAGTAAAAGCTTTCCTATTAGAATACAGGAAGAGCCCCATTCAGGAAACATCACTTAAATATAGCCAGGTAGAAAAGAAAAATCTATCTTAATGGTGATCTACCAGTATTGATCTGTTATATGACACATGGGGTAAGTTGCTTTGTATGAGGACAATTATTTGCAATTACAAATAAAAAATGGCAAGACCCATCCTGTCCTGTGTTTGCCTCTCTCATTTAACTTGTAATTGCTTTTATTGACAATTGCTTCTTACTTCCCTGGAGTAGCGAGGTTATTAAGCAAATCTGTCTTTTTTTTTGTACAAAATGATAATTTAACTGATTAAAACAGTTTCATTGTCAATATGCTTTCATATGAGATTCTAATCCCACACACCACACTGGGATTGCTTTTTCATCCGAAGATATTTTGGAGTGCGCAGTAACAAATAGGGCACTGTTGCGTTGGGGTTTCTTTTTTCTCCTTTCACGGATTTTGCAGCCATCTCTTTAGAAAATTACAGCTGTTGTCATTAAAAATGCAATACATCTCCTTACAATAACTGCTGTCACAATATTAATTTTTCTAAGCAGGTATGATCAGTTTTACAGTATCGCTTGCCGATTACACAAACACTTAGTGGCATGTGCAGATGGTTTAAGCTCTACCTGGAGCCCTGTATTTAGGGTTTTCCACCAGCTGCCTGGAGGCATCTCTCCAACAAGGTAACACTCTATGCAGGGACTGGGACCTTCTGATTTCAACTTACTACCTTAGCAGAGGGAGAAAGGAAGGGAAACAGAGGCATACAGAAGCACAATGGTTTGCCTAAGGCCAAGGAACAGCAAAGGAGTGAGTAGTCCCAGCAAGCTCTGCACAGCACAACCTCCCTGACAGGCAGCAAGGAGGAGAACGTGGTCAACAGCATTCCCTCCGCCTTCTTACTTCATTACAGCATCCCTCAACAGCTGCCGACAACTTCTCACCACACCAAAAGAGGTGGTTCCCTAAGATGCTGTGAGTCAGTGAAGGTTTGCAATGTTAATCGCCAGCAAGATTAAATAAGGCAACATCCATTCCCAAAGCCTCACTTACTTCCCAAAGCTGAGGTTCCTGCCTGCTTGGATTTTGGTCACACTGAACTCGGTACTCTTGTACTCACTGTGGTTGTGTGGCTGCTGAAGGTTCAACTTCACCCTCCCAGCAGGGAACCAAGCCTGGTCAATGCCAGGTTGCCTGGTCTTTGGTGAGCCACCATATTTAGAAGCAGTACCAGGAGATACTTACAAAACCTCCCAGAACAGCCAACTAATGACATTTTGGTTTTCTTCTTACCTACCACTATAGTTTTCCCCAACCAGAGACTGAGCTGTATCCACTATCTGTTTCAGTGGTTTGGGGGTGGTGTTCCAAATGCTGGATAGACTTTCAGGAGCTAAAGTTTCATTATCTTGGTTTCTCACCTGAAACTGCAGGGGATACAGCTGAGCACTAGTTATGGCAGGTACAAAACTCAGGTTCCTTCATATTTTCTGATTTACACAAGACGGTAAGAGAGCATCAAGTCTCTGATGGTCTTTTTAATGCAGGCTGAAAAAAGAGAGGGTTTTCAAGCAATCCTGTTGTCACCTTGCAATAGCAAGTCCTACATATTCTGAAGATACCTAAAGAGAAGCCACTTCACACACAATTTTAACCTCCAAATGCCTCTCCTCATTTTGTGCCCTACTCAAGACTAATATTTAAGTTAAGATTGAAAGAGTTGGAGGAAGTTGGAGAAAATCCCTGCTTGTACAAGGATAACATCAGGCTCCACAGAGCCGTCCTTCACACCGTACCTCTGTCACCAGCATCCTGTTCCCCAGAACACCTCTTGTTTCTTCTGTCCCGTTACATTTGATCAGCAGCACCTGGAGCCCTCTGCAGAGTTTTTGTAAGCACCTGCTCAGAAACCTCTTCTTTCTGTAGATGTGAAGTTCTCCTTGGCTCTGGTATGTGTTCTTTTTCTTTCCCCAAATTTTTGTTTTTGTATTTCTTACAGAATAGCATGCTATTACTCAGCTATCCACTTTTTTCCTCCTCTATTTATAGTGTAGTAAAAAAAAAAAAAAATTACTTTTCTGTTTTTTCACAAAGGATTTCATGATGAGAGGTGGTGAGCTCCTGTTCAGTTACTCCTGGAGTTCTAGCAAATCTCTCAAAGAAGAGGAAGGCTTATTAGGTATGCTAAATGAGTTTCATTTTATGCCTTGTTGTTTTAATTCAAGTCATTAGCCTATTATTAAGCACTCGAATCTAATTCAGCTACATTTTCCCAAACTTCTGAAGTATTTTTAAACACTCTTTCAAACTCCTTTTTCTTTATCTAAGTGTATCTGGTGTCCCATTTGTAATGGTCTGCTGTATTCATTAGATACTGGGAACCATCTGTTAAAAATTTGCCCAGAACAAATCCAGTTTGAGAAAGATAAGGAGGCATAGCTGTGACTTTCTCTGAGCTAATAGCTAAAATTTTTGTGAAAGAGTTTGGATCAGATGCACTTGAGGTTTTCACCTTATTTTGAGAAGACAGAAACGTTGGTTAATTAAAATAAGGAGATATTTCTTTAGTCTCCAAAGAATATTTATAAATCACATATGAAATTGGAAGTAATTTATCACTGATGCTCTATGAAATTCAGCTGTATATCCATCTGGCCATGGTGCTTTAGTAGGTAATATTGCTTGCAGGGCACTTTTTATTGCTTATCTCTCGTGGGGGTTATCTAAGTATTGCCTCGATAATGCTGGCAGCTCTATTTCATCCACAAAATAATAAATGGATCACTTCTCTGTCTGCAGCATGTAATTCAGAATGAGGGAGGGGGGGAAACACCTTTATGCATTTGTTTCCTTTAATTTTTTGCATTTAACCTCTTACAAAGGGAAATCCACTGATCTTGTTATCCTTTACGGAGCACGTGGCTGTGGAGAGATGCTGGTGGGATGTGGGCTCCTGGATATTCATCTGTGTTTTGTGCTGAACCACAAAAAAACCCAAAACACCAGTGGGGTGGGGCTGGCCTAAAAAAAGGAGCCAGACAAATTTTGGGTCTACTGCAACCTGGGGCCTCATTCCTTAAGCTCAGTTTTGAATGAAAGTGTTGATTTTTAGATATATTGATTTTTAGCACATTCAAACGTGTTCACAAATAGAGGTCATATTCAGTGTTGTCGATGAACACAAGTATATGGCCTAGAAATAGTTAGGCATGTACTTATAAAATAAATAAATAAATTAGACATCTCATCAGATAAGTTTGAAGACCAATTAGGGGTTGTACCAGGGTGACAGTTTAGGAAAACACCTGTTTCCGAATTAAGCATTGCTTTGATGCCAGACAGCTCTGGAAGTAATTAAGCACGAAGCAGAAGGGTAGTGGCAGTGGGCAGGCAGCTTTGCTACAAGAAAGAGCATGAATTTACCCAATATTCTCTCCCTCTCTCTTCCTCCCATTGTACTCAGGACATGTATCATAGAAAATGTAATAAAGGCAGAATTGCACAGTAATAGAGTATCTTGGTAAGAAATACCAATTGGAAGCCACTGTAGAGGTATGTGTTTGAGTTTATTGAAGTGACAAACTCTTTTGGGTCTGTCCCTGTGATACCGCTCGGCTCCAGGCACCGTATGCATCTGGGCTCGGTGTTTCAGAGAGATGCAGTCATGGTTTTTGCCTGCACCTATCAGTTTCCATAGAAAACTTGCTTTGAAAAGTAACTCAGGTAAAGATTTTTTCCCCTGTATGCTGGTCGTGGCAAAGAATTGTTCCCAGAGGTCCTGAATGCTGTTTACTGTTTTTCCTGCTTTTCGATTAGATATATCTGACAACTTCAGTTGCTAGGGGTTTATGCCAGTATGAGCCAGATACCACAGTTATTCATTGGAGATATAAAACACATTTTCCAGGACCAGCCTCTGACCCGCTGTTGTCAGTGAAAATTTCCAGTAAACCTCAGAAAAATTCAAACCCTCAGTTTTGAGGGATGTTATTTGATTTTAATTTCTAGCAACTTTCAAATATTACTATAATAAGCACTCACTTGCTTCCCTACCACCCCCCAAAAGAGGAAAACAAACCCCAGCCAAATATTATTATATTTCTTTTTCAAGTATTAATGCAGTGTAACTGTATTGAAGTCCCAGAACAATCACCGGATAAAACACCAGCAGAACTGAGGTCAGGCTTGCTCTTTTCCAGGCTATTCACTTCCAGCTCAGTGCGGTAGTGTCAGATGAAAATAGATGTACAATTTCTGTGTTCAACTTAAAATAAATTACAGGGATACGATGGCACCTTAGAATCTAGAGGCCAGGTGCTGTGTTGCATAGCAGTGACACTGATTTACACCAGCTGAGCGAAGAAGAGCTCAGAGATGAGCTTGCTGGTGAGTGGGGAAGCGGTGGGATTGCTGGTGGGAGATGGTCTACTCATACCAATGTCTTGGTTGCTGATAAAGGGATGTTCCTTTAGCAAAAGTCACAGAGTTAATCACAGAATTAGAGCTATTTACTAGGACTATTACTATTTATTTATATTTATTATAAGCTATTTACTTATTACTATTTATTATAGGCTGTTTGCTTAGGACTCAGTCTTTCCTTTGGATGCACAAGGCCACATGTATGCAGTAACTAATTTTATAAGGGATATTACACACTGAAGAAGCCTCAAATAATTTCTTAGCATAGGTGTCCCACTGCTGCAAAGAAAATTCTGAATACCTTCCTTTGAATTCCAGAGACCAATTTGGTTTTGACTACATTCATATCTTTAGACCATTCAATATTCAAAAATGTCTTTGAATTATTTTTTGTATATCTCTGAGGTGTGGGTGCTTTTCCTTCATGTGTCTCTATTTTCAGGTAAACAAGGGCATTTCCTACACCTTAGTTATTTTTCTACAGTGTCTGTCCATCAGACAGCAAGAGCAACCCAGAAAACTGGGGTGACCCATCCCACACTGTAAATAGTCGATAATTGACGTGGGTGGGCTACAAACAGCCGTATGCAGAGAAGACTAACCCCAGCTCTTCATTGAACAGCTGTTAATAATAAATACAACTGCAGCAATCCTGATCAGATCACAGCAAATCACGAGCAGAAAAAGAGCTCGGTTACTTGAATAATTTATTTGTAGAGATTCAGTCCATGAGTTCTAATCTCAAGTGTTTATGATGTAGATAAGAGAAGAAAGAAAACATTTCTGTGAATCTGAAAACCGTATACACTACTGTAATCTTACCCCAACTTTAATGGTTTCCAGTGATTTTTTTTTTTTCCTTTAAAGATGGAGCTGCTGATTTTTCATGTAAATCTCAGGTTTGGATTTAAAAAAAAAAAGTTATTTTCCTATCTCCCTTATATAGAAAAGAAAAATTGCAAGTTAAGAAGGAGAAATCTAATCTAGAAAACCAGAAAGCAAATCAAAAGATTCAAGAATGTATTATTTTTTTTAAAATGAGATTTATTAGCCAATCTCAACATGTTATTATGCTGGATGGAGCGAAGTAGGATTATTATGTTTTGCAGTACTGTACAGGAAAGCTTGAAATCTACAGCTATGTAGAAATGGAAAAGCACACAGAGGAATAGCCACTTGAAATAATTCAGTGAAATAGGAAAGAACTTGATCGTACAGGAGTTTCACGTTATCAGCAGTTCTGGGAATTGATTGGTTTTCCTGCAGAATATGAAAAAGACCAGGGAAAGGCTTGAACTGTGTGTTCATTTTCTATTTATGATGATTTACAGATGTCCCTCCGCATCTCGGGCACCTTGTGGTCAGTTGGCTGAGGGTGAAAGAGGACGCGAAACTGTCCGTTGATTCCTGGGTCAGGGGGTGGATACAGACTGTGCTCCTCAGGTGGCACATGGTACTTGCCGAAATAAATCTGCAGCAATGGATCATGCAGGAGGAAAGCCAGCGAACAAGGCTGTAAAGAAATCCTTCAGCAAAAATATTTGGGGAGAACAGGTTCTTCTGCAAAGAGGGCAGGTGTGAAGACATCCTGATGAGTGTTGGTGATCCCATGATGTTTATTAATGCAGTCCTGATATGACGTGAGCATCAAGACACACGCCCTGCTGTAAATGCAGGTTTCTATTCAAACCTCTCTAGCTGCAGGTTCTAAAGAGAAAATGAAAAATGCAGCTGGGTAGAAGCTGATGTAGTTTGTTCAGGCTCTAGGAAATCTTAAATAGTATCTCCTGAGCCTTGCCTCTTCAGACAATGCTGTGTTAACTTAGAAGTATGACTAATGTCAATACTAACGATCCTGTTGATTGCTTAACATTCTCCTTGGGCTACTGTGCTTCTTGCCAATACAGTTTCAGTGTCCTAAATGATAGCTTTTGCATGTTTTAGGGACAGATTCACCTACTGTAAGCAGATTTACCTGCCTACAATGCTGAAGAAGACAAAACGGTCTACCTCAGGTTGACATACCAGAGCCCAGTTCTCCAAGAAACAGATCAGATCAACGCTATATAAATGTGTTTGGTTTCCTAGAGGGGAGAGACTGGGCAATTGGAAAGAATGGTCCATCAAATCAAACTGCACTGTGAAGGACCCTCAGGTCAAGGAGTATCCAAAAAAGCCACAGAACTGACTTATTGGAGAAATACACGATGCCGTGTGTGACTCAAAGTCCTCAGAGCAGATTTCTGCCTGAACCAAATGTGGAAATATGGGATTACTACAACACAACCTCTGCAGGCATCAGAGGTATCAGCAAGGTTTTGGGCAGAGTCACAGATGGATTAAAACTGGAATATTCCTGTTGATACAGAATTTAAAAAGGCATCCAGGAGAGCCATGCTGTCCAGCCAGACAGGCCACCAGCAGGCCCCGAGGTGGCATGAAAGCTGCCAATGCAATTGTTGGAGATGTCTGCCAGAGAAACAGAGCTGCTGGAGCAGGAATTCAAGCCAAAGCCAGGGCATCTAGGTCCAGCAGGTGCTGCCAAAAGGGGTAAATGGGGCTCAATAAGAAAATTTTTTACTGTGTCAAGGGAATGGATGAAGACTCTTCAGTCTCCAATGGCTACTTTAGCAAGGAGTAAGGGAGATTTTATTATTTTTTTTCCCACTAAGACTATTAACAAAAACAACTCTCCGGTTTTCTTTTGACTGTATTACAGTTCTGGCATTGAGTCGGCACTTGAAAACATCGCAGCTTGGGTTACTTCCCGTCACTCAGTCCAGGAGCCCTGTTTTCCTCAGGGTGAATCAGAAGATGTATGCCCTAGGGCTCTCAAGGAACCCACTCAGAAATACCAGTGGCTGCAACCTGGGGTGAGCGAAGAAGAAAAATAATTGTGCTCTGGGCTCCTTGCCAGGGCAGAGCTACTGGTGAGGATGCCCTTGCTGTCTTGGAGAAGGATGATGATGTTGGAAAGAGTCTACCTCTAATTCCAGTTTTCTCAGTTGACCAAACCATTCAGCCCTTGAAGCAAGGTAGAAAAACCTGATGAAACTCCAAGCAGATGTTAGGGAATTAGCATCTTCCACCTTTTGCCACGAGTGGCCCTTTTCTTCATTAACAGCGAGCAAGGCAAATATGTGCACCACACTTGAAAGCAGTGCTCTTACAGGCGTATTTCATTTCATACCAATGATTGTTCATGCAAAATTGGAGTATTAAATTGCAAATGGAAGATTTAATTAAAATGTTCCATTTTCTAAGATCAATAATCTGGGCAAAATAGTTTTACTTTCCGTTGATATATCTGAGGTTTTTTCCCCATCGTTTAAAGTAAACTGTGAATTATACTTTCTAACATATTGTTTATGAAAAATGCCCCAAAAGCAAATTGCACCTTCTGGCAGACTTCAGCTCATCTTACACGTTATACAGAATAACTTAACAGATGTATTAGAATAGAGCACAATTATATACAGTTTCATTTCTCAAGTTTTGAAAGGGTGGAAGAAACTTTAGAAGCATTTGACTCATTTAGTAAAACTCAAAAGCTACAGAAAAAAATTGTGTTTTGATCTATGTAGAGTTTGATTCTAAACTCTCAAATCTCAGTAGAGCTTACTTTATAAAGGAACTTCTAATTTATATTCTGTGCCAATGTCAAGAAATAAAATCATAAATCTGGAAGTAATTCTACATAATAAGGTGGAAACAATGGAATAAAGTCTGTCAAACAATTTTAATCAAAGATCCATGAGACTTGTGTTACCTGAGCACTATTCTCTCTGCACAGGAAACTTCTAGCATTGTGGTATTTTATTTATTTAAATTTTGATAATACTATACTCTGTGAGAGCTTTGGGATTTTTTTACATCTCAGAATTAGTACAAAGTCGTCTTGGTTTTTTTTTTTAGTGGTTATAAAACTTTGATTGTGCAAGTCCAGAGCTAGACTATCATTGCTCTGGCACTTAATTCCCATGAATAAGTCCCTAGCTTTATGAAAGTTCACGGTAAAACTCTGTCAATTTATACATACAAAGATTCCAGCTACAAATTCTGCCAAGATAGTTATTACATTTTTCAATATTTGGGATATTTCATTATGAAAAATAAGTATTACATACTTAATGCATGAGAGTATTTCTCATTCTGAGAGTAAAGAAAAGGGCTAGAAATAATGTTTATCATCCATAACTGTATCAGTCACTGTTTCTGCAGTGATTGCTCTCTGTATTTGCCTTTGAGAAGTGTGGAGGTGGGGCTCGGGTATCTGCTCCAGATAGGAGGAAGCATCACTGTTCTCATTGGAGCTGTGAATACATCAAGCACAGGGAGTGTTTGGGCTTCACTGCGTTTGAATCAAGCTCCATTCATTTGAAACTTGCAACACACAACTTAAACTGCCACATTCTGTGAGTTTACACTTTAGGTTGCAACTTGGGGCCCATCTTTCTTCACATGATTTGCAAACCCGTGCTCCTTTTCTGATTTATGCATCTAACAAATCATAGTTTTCAAAAGGTAGGAGGTATTCTGAGATGCTGAAGTTATTCAGAAGGCATTCTGAAGATCCACAATCAAGATATTTCCGTTAACTACAAAGCTGATGCTGTTTACTTCTTTCTCTTCTTTAAAACTCTGATGCATAAAAAAGAAAATAAAGGTGAATGGCACACCAATCTACCATTGCAAGTCTCCACATTGTTACTTTAATGATGCACAATCTGTTAGCTATCTGAAGACTGTAAACAGACTAATATTTCGAGAAGTATGGGATAAATCACCCATTTAGAAGCAGCGAAGAGAAAATGATGAAGCTCCAAGTGAGTTGTGAAGCAGTGAATAAGGATGTATTACACCACAGGAAACCATCAATATTTGTTTATTATGTCAGTGTGAGAAATAAATCTGTTAGCTAATTTGTATTCTCTTCAGTTAATTCCACTGTTTCAGGCTGAGTTTTTGTGTTTCGGTTTTAGTGCTACACAGCTGCTTAATGGTGCTATCAAGGATTCTGAAGGCATGCTCTCTTGGAGACAGGGAGACACCGCAATGCATCACATCAATCCGGAGACTGTGAAACAGCTTGTCTTTAGATGTTCCTCCAATGCTTTGTACCACTTCGTCTTCCTACGAATGGTCTGTATCTGATACAGTCAAGATTCCCAACTTGTTAGGGGCCAGTCCGGTTACGAACCGGACTTAATTATGAATTATTATTATTATAATTACCCAGAATTAATTATGCAACAGAGTCAACAAACCATGTAAATACCCGTCCTGTGTGTGGACCGCTTCCTTTCACTGAGCTGTTGCTTTGACTCACGACGGCTGACACTTTCAAAAGCGGCCACCAATTAAAGCTACATAAACTTGCTGTTCAGACGAGCAAAACTCCCACAAAATCATGTTTCTGATGGAGGTGTGGTTACTCAGCACCAGTAAAACTGAACTACACCGTGTGAGCGCTCTGGCACTGAGGCAACGGTTTGTGGTTGCTCTTCGGTCCTTTTTATTTTTCCTTCTGTATAATGTTTTCCTTTGTCCTCGGTGAGGTTTCCATTTCCATTTTTGAGCTGCTGAGCTGATCTGCGTAACAGCTTTTGGCTCACGTTTTGGCTGCTAGATGTCAAAACCTGGATGGCTCTGTAAGAAAATAAAGGGAAAGCGAAAAGGTAGCGTATTTTTCTTTAGAAGAGGCATAGCTCTTGCTGTTGAATGAGCTGAAAAGGAGAAGATGTTTTAAGTTTTCCTGCACCCAACTTGAATTCAGGCTGGTTTGCTCTCTGGAGGTTGTCTTGGAGAGGAGAGTTAATTTTTCTGCTGGGTGTTTGGGCCAGCTGACTATTTTATGAAAACTAGATCAGGAATCAGATAGCTCATTTAGGTTTCTGCTCCTCTCAAATTCTTCTGCCAACAACTGTTATCTGAATTGTTTGTTCATGAAGGATTTTATAAAGGTCTTTTTAAAAGCTCATTTCAGAATCCTGCTGTAAAGGGCTGCAAAGGTTATAAGGGTTTGCTTTGACTTCCACTACCATTTCTTCATTGATCATCTAATTTTTGCCATTTAATAAACGTCTGTATAAGTGCAAGACAAAAGTTGGATTGATTCTAATCAACTTGGACTGAAGGTATTTCAGCAAACCAAAGAAAACAAACATTAGTGTGACATAAAATAAACATGGAAGGAATATTAATCTACATAAAAATATGTTCTAGGAGTCTATGGAATAAATGGGGGGGAAAGGAAAACATTTTCCTGGGAAAATAAAAGGGGGTTGATTTATTAAGCATTTATTAAATGGTAAATTTCTTGGTTAATGACACTCAGCTGTGGCTAGAGGCTTCCAAACACATATCCAAAATTCTTTCAGCTCCAAGCTGCGAAACCTTTCCTTTTTGAGTCCACATGCAGATAATTAAGTAGGGGGAGAAGTGAAGAATTATAAGCAAATGTAATTAATTAATGGATAGAGAATTTTACACTTCAGTCAAAAATATAATGCAGCATGAAACTGCTCCCTTCACGTGGAGGGTTGATGGACACCGAGCTTTGGTTTAAACTACAAATGATGCCTGTTTCAGAAAAGGCAGCAGACAAGAAATCCTTGCAGATGAAGCTGGCTCCTAGGAAGCCATCAAGTATAAAAAGCTAACCCAAATGTACAATCTGCAATGAATAATGTGTTATTTAGTACTTTTTTCTTTGCAACCTCTGCATTAAATAAGTGGGTTTTTCAATTCTTTTATTAATTGTAATTGTTCAATAAATAGGCCTCACAAAATAACAGCACTCACGTAGTCTGTTCATTGTGAACTCTTCATGGCAAGTATTTCTTTGCCTAATATTCATGCTTCACCATTTGAACTTACTAATTATACTGTCTTAATTTCATAAATTGTTCTGATGCCCTTGAAGAAGAATGTTTTAACACGATGAATTCATTATTGAAAGGGCCGTGGTATTTGTTTTTCATTAATATTCGTACACTGTTAAAATCCAACTCTTTAGAAGCCCAGAACTTTCAGACCTACGTTCATCCCTTAAAGAAGTATAAGTCTCCTTGAAAACATCTCCCAACAAGGTTCACATTCTAGTTTGATTTTGTTTTGGTGGAAAATGCCCAGCGTGGCTCTTCCCAGACAGCAAACCTCTTCTGTAGATGATGGATTGATACATGTACAGTTTTGGTCCAAAGCCTCTGCTTCCCAATAGCCCACAGCACAAACACGTGGGCTTGCTCTCGCATTCCCACATGGAACATCTAGTAGTTCCCTCTAGTAGTTCCAGTAGTTCCCTCTAGGATCAAAACTGACCGCGTTTAAAAGGAATTTCTTCCAGTTTTACTCCTTAATTACTACAGAGACCAAAATTGTGGAATCTAAAGTAATTTTTCAGAGTCTGTTTTGTTAAAGTCCTTCCTAAAACCGTGGGTGTTGCTACCAGCTTCTGGTTCCCTTGTTCCTCTTGCACAGACTATCTCAGATTTAAAACAACTCACAAGTTGTTTTAAGAAATGTTTGGTAATCCTTCATTTTAGAAAACGTAAGTAGGGCACTGAGGAAAATGCAGTACCTAAAGATGTTCATCTTTTCCACAGAGTTCAGTAGAGCTGAAGAGAGGATGCTGGTGACCTTACCAGACAGTGCCACCGACACAGCGTGGCACGGTCTGGATCACACACTCTGCTCCGAAAGCTGACAACAGCTCCTCTCACCCTCTGGCCTTCTGCACTCCGAACAAAGACGCGTGAAGGATGCTTCCTTCGCAATATTGCCCTGAGACCCTAAGGAACAGTGGAAGAGCCGCTCCCCAGGTTTCTTGGCCACCAGCTTTTTATTTCCATCCCAGCAGGGAGGAGCAGTGCTGTCACAAGGATTGCACACTCTTCAAAGAGATCTGTGTCGTGCTGAACTGAGCTTGTTCGTACCGCTGGGGCCGTACAGTGGAACGTGAACAGGCATCTCTGCTCCTCTCATTTCCATATTGCACTAAGAGTCAACATATTGAATCACAACAGTTAAAATGACAGAGACCTCTTGGTTTTTAATTACATTTCACCATGAAAAAAAAAAAAAAAAGCAACAAACCCCACACTCAGCCCTACAGAAGTCAGAATATCCTTGACCTCTAGATGTCTTTCCAAATAAAATCATTTCAAATTTCATTACTTGTTTTCAGATTATCAGGTGCATTACACCTTCATTGGTTCACTTAAGCCTCTGCACATTTCACAGAGTCATTTTAATGTCTGTTGATTTACTAGCCATTAAATCTCAAATGAGGAGATGAAGACAAGGACAGCTATGTTTGCTATACCTGCAGTATAAAAGTAGAAAAGCTATAGGGAAGCTAAACAGTAATTCAAAATTATGTCTAAACAGACAAAAGCAAAATCTCAGGGCCTTATCCTCAACTCATGAAAATCTCTAAAGTGGTTAGTAAGAAATATGAAGCAGAAGTAAACAAGAAGGGAGCAATGAAACCCAAGGCAAATAACAATGGGGTGAGGAAGAAACTGCCATCATAACATAGCCTGCAAACAAAGGGATTAGAACTATGACAAAACAATATGTGATTTTTATCAAATATCCTTCAGCGACATGTCTATTGGGAAGAAATCCTAGTATACAGTAAAGGCAAATAAATCAATTCCATATTCAGCTAGTTTGAATGAAAATACTCAAATGATGCTGTCTCATCATCTATTAATCACATTCTGCAGTTAACAAATGGTGAGGAAGAATGGCTACAAATACTCTTTATCCCTTATTTCCCCTGGGATATATTAATGTAATCCTTTTAAGATGAATAGGATACAAAGAAATAAATCCTTCTCCCTCTTCCACAAGAGTAGGAGAGGCCATGGTAACAGAGCAGGAGGTTTTTCACGACTGCTAATACATGGACCAGGATATTCCCAACTGAAAATGAAATGGAGCTCGGTAGACATCTGTAGACCCAGCATGCCCTTGAGAGAAGCATTTGCTACCAGAGGCATTGATTTGAAGACTGTCTGTGAACTTATACCAGGGAAAATGAAAACTCAGTTAAGAGCATTCAGTTATCTTGATTCTTTCTCAGTACACATCAGGAAAACTTCACCAGCAGTGCCCTGAAGGAACATTAACATAGTTTGCAAAAGAAACTTGTATGAAACTCTATAACCACGCTCCCCTTATATAGCATTTCTCTTTTTACCTGATTTTACATCTAATTGATGTAATCAAGACATTAACTCCAGGTTTTGATACTTTATGGACAGTACCAAATTGATTTGGCACCCACTGAAATCAAACGTGGATGTCTTTCGTATTTGAGGTGCTGGAACAGTCCTGAAGAGCCTAAGCCTGGCATCTATCTGTGGAAACAGTGGTCCAGGTTCGTGGCATTAGACACCCAAGCTAGATAACACGGTTGTTAGGTTTTTAGCCTCCGCAGCAGAGAACCCATACAGAATCCTGCTGAGACAAATACATTATGGATCTGAGGAGCTGCTCTGTGGGTTCATTCACTGAGGCTAATCTGACTCCTGGATGAAAGTAAACCTCGAGTAAAGAAAGATTTGGAAGGAAGGTGAGCAAATATCAAAGAACTATGTGCAGCGGTTCCATAATCTTTTAACATTGATCTTTGAGGTATACGTGATAACAAAGAAGAAGGCTTCTAGCTAAAATTTAGTCTTAAAAGGTCATTTTAAAAGAATCTATTGATGAATTACTCAGGCCATTCCCTTCAAACTGGTAGAAAAAATATATGCCTGCAGTCTACCTCACCAGGCAGATACATTTTCTACCTTCGTTCCTCTTCAATTAATAACAGCAAATCATGCATTCCTTTGCTGAGTGTGCATTGAAGCTCATCCTGAATGTGATAATTGTGACACACATAATACTGTGGAGAAAGCACTGCACTGGAGTGTCATGGGCAGTTAGGTGACAATTTAGAAAAATTAAGTGGTATATCACTGAGATAAAGGGGTTTGCAATTTCTCTTTATGTAGAAAAATATTTCTCAATATTTTTTTTAAAGATTGGAGAAAAAGACATCATTTCCACATGCTTCAATATTGTGTATATCAAGAGCTCTGGTTGTAGAGAACAGTTCTTATCTGATCTCACATAAAAATCACCCTTGAAGAGCATTCAGCCACAGTATTTCGACAGGAATCTTTGGACCTAAAATCTGCAAAGCTGTTATGTGCTCCCATCTGTTTTTATGTATTGTATTAAGTATGCCTTTAAGTGCTGTTTAGTAACCATTGGGTCCTCACTGAGATGCCTTTTCAGAGTCAACAGCAGAGAAAAAGTAGTGTGAGCACAATATATTTGCCTCAGCATATATAATTATGCCTTGCAGTTGCTTGATGTGGTGACTATTACAATTTATCACTTAGTGAGAGAGTCAAGACCAAAAAATAACGGCTTGTCTGCTTGTAACTGATGTTCAGTTCTGTTTGAATTCATCCGTTTTCTTCCCATCTTTGTGTAACAAATGCCTTTCTCCTTTCCTTAATGACACCTACTGTTTTGTGGATTTTAGTCTCGTGATAAACCTGTACAAAGCTGATCACAGCTGCACTCTGAGTGTAACAGCTTCCTTCTTGCAGCTGAAGAAGTTGCTGTAAGCAGCTTTTAACAGCCCTGGTTTCTCTCTCGGTGTTGGTTGGAGTAGATACCTCTGGTGTCCACATACGTACAACGAAACACCTCTCCTACGTGCACAGTGAACATCTTTCTCTAAAAATACCGACTCTATCTCCAGGCTTCCTGAAGGTCGACTTTTGCTGCCATTGGGTTTTGAGGAGATGAGTTTTGCTTTGTTTTTTTACAAGCCTGCCGAAGAGGAAGGTAAGAGAGGGGACAGAATAATCTTTGTGGGCCCAATTGCAAACTCTTTTTCATTGATATGAATTGAGAGCAGCTCCAAAAGACATTTTCATTTTAATGGGATTGCATCTTAATGGCTTTTCCTCCACCTTATTTCAACCACACTGTATCCTGAACCTGTCTTGCTTTCTTTTGCACTCTGTATTTTGTCAGGGCAGAAATACTGCTGTCTCGCTCGGCGTAGGTCATGTTGCACTGAAACAAATAACTTGTGTTCCCTGTAGTGAAGCTGAGAATATCTTAAGCTTCTTTATTTTTTATGAAACAGAAGTTCAAAAGTTCATCTCACACAGATTTCAGCTGTGGTGCGGAAGAAAGGGGAAAGTCCTCAAGAGATAAATAGTCTAACAAGGAGTAACTCAAAGACAGCCTGGTCTAAGGGATAACTTAATTTGGCCAAGATTAAAACTTCTCCTCTCGCTGTCTTTGGAGGTGTAGGTATATGAGCTTTCTGAGTAATCCTGAAAGAAATGATAATAGAGAAGACAGATCTGAGGTCTATATTTTGTTGACAAGAGAACTTGGGAAGTTTATTTCAGCCCAAATAGTCACAGAATTTGTGGTATAAAATTGCATTCTGAATTGCTAATAGAGACTTAACATAGAGACTTTCTAAGAAAATATTATTTGGAATGGATATAGAAGAATAACTTTCACCTACACCCCAAAATCCTGATTCTTTCATACCACTTGACTTTCTGTTTGGAGTCATCTTTGAATCTGGGCATCTGTTGTGAGGGGCAGCAATTGATGATTTCCAAAGAATGTACAGCTCTAATTGTAAGAAAAGCTCTGGGGCTCCTATTGATTTTCTCAACAAGTGTATATTGTTAAGGTAAAAGCAGGCTCCATCTAGTTTTGACCTCACCTGGATCCCATGTTCAATTATCCTTCTTTCACAGTGCTCCCCCCCATGATACCAGCCTTATGGCCCCTCTCCATGGCTTCCCAACTTCCATTGTTTGAACTCTTTTCCTACCACAAGCACTGACCACTTAAAACTGCAATGAAACACAATGACGATGATCTAAAACAGCAAAAAAAAAAAAGTGTTCTTTTTTCAGGAGGAAGTGTTTGCCCTTGTTCAATGAAAGGTCAGATTAGATGATGATAATAAGTTCTTCTGTCCCCAAAATCTCTAAATTAAGCCATGTACTTACTGTTGAACAGTGTGCTGTGCTGTGAGACCTTGTAATTGAGAGCTCTTCCTTAAATAACAGATGAAATAAATTACCATGGAGAACCCAAAGTCACTCATTTGGGCAGCCAATGAGAGACCCCTCACTGATTTTAGATGGTGGTTGTTGCACTTAGGAAGAGTGCAATATATGGCAGATGATTATATATAATTGAACCGTTTCCTGTGCTGACCTCGTATTGTTGACAAATTCTGACACTGGCACAGCAGATATTTCCACTTGCCCATACATGATTAATACAGCTATTTCTGGTTTCATTTTAGTCCTGGCTGCTCCATGGAACTATGTCTTCTGTCTCTTTTACCTGCGCTGTTTAACTTAGATTCATTCAGACTAAGTTCTAAAACCTAAAATCTGGGACCAAATATTTCTGACTGACTCAGTAGACCATGTTTTACATTTGGGATAGAGGATTCTTTCTGTGCTACATCTTCAGTTTTGACAGAATACACTGAACACACATGCATCATTAAACTACGAAGACAGTGATATTTTTGACACACTATTAATCATAGAAGATTAATCAGCAAATTATACTGCCCCATAAGCTTGAGCCCACACCCAGTAAGTCTGAAGAGGCAGCCTTTGTACACACATCAGGAGTGGATGTTTCACCTTAGTTCTGTTAATAAATACACAGCAAGAAAGATCTAATTTCTTCTACAAATGGCCCAATAAGTTGCCTGACTTTAAAAGAGTAATTCACAAAGCAGTACAACTTTTTTTTTTTTTCATACAACAGTTTATAAATCTCAATCATTTCACTTTCTGTAGCACATAAAGATCTAACGATAGCCAATTAATATTCACTGGTCACTGTGCAGAAATACAGTCCCAACCATTTTCTGATCACACAGAGGCAGCACAAGGGAATCCTCACAGTCAGCACTGAATTAGGCTGTGAACAATCCCAAGTTCATCAGTGAAACTATGTAAAACCCTGGAAATTATGTATTATGGAAAGAGAGACACGGTGAAAATACTGTTCATTAGAAAGGATGGTCCTGTATTGAGAAAACACAACAAGTGAGGCTTTTATTTCCTTTACACTTCTCCATAGAACGAAGGTGCAATCTATTTGTCATTACCCACTTGGCTCTTTATTGTGTAATTCATATAAACTCGTGTTTAATTCCTTTTTTTCACAGAACTGACAGATTTCCATTTTCCCCTGAAAACCCACAAGCAGATGAGTAATCAGAAGGGACTGGGGAATCCAGTCTCAGTGATGGGCCATGTGATTCCACTAAGTTGTTTTGGAGTCTTCTGTAATTATAGTAATTAGCTTCCCTCTTTTTCCTCTCAGCAGGTATCATTATTTGGCATTTCTTGTTCTTTGTGTATCTTCTGTCATTTATTACTTCTGTAGAAAGTGAGTTGTGTCAAATTTCATCCCCAGTCACATCAGAGATTTGCTCCATCACGATTATAACGGAGTGATGCTCCTGTAGGGGAAAAAAAAAAAAAGCCTAGTCCCAAACTACTGGTCTTTTCCTGCCCAAATATGATAATATGTAAATATCTGAGGGCAATGGAGCAAGTGAGAAAGAAAATGATAAAAACTAGTAGATTTAGGAGCTAAGTGGAAATCCCTGCAGAAAATATAATGGAAATAAAAAGACTTGTTTGTAGAGAGAGAAGACCAGTTGTTCTTTTCTTTACCCAATTTAAAGGAATCTTTTGTAGACATCGTTTGTGTTGTATATCTTTCTTATCTCGCTATATTCAGCTTTGTTTGTCTAATATCTGCTCAGCAACTGACTGACTTTATTTATCTTCATTCCCCTACATAGTTTCTGTAATAATCCTTTGACATTATTTATCTTTCTTTGACTTACATTTCCTTAACAGTTTTCCTCTGACGTAGTTCATCTTCATTCCCCAA
Organism: Pedionomus torquatus; assembly: GCA_013398155.1. NCBI lineage: Eukaryota > Metazoa > Chordata > Aves > Charadriiformes > Pedionomidae > Pedionomus > Pedionomus torquatus. The sequence goes on along the minus strand of VZRU01016605.1, from coordinate 247,765 downwards.
ATATCCACCCAGCAGCAGTTGTCTGACATTACTCAGCCTGGATCTCCTCCCTTGCAGTCAGCAATGGTGTCTTGAAGCCATCCTTTTTCATTTGCCTTCCACCCAACCAGCCGTCTTGTAACATCACTTACGTGCATTAGAAACAATCATCTAAGAGAGTTCCATTTCTTTTCACTTCCCAGTACATCTCCCAGTCATCATCTGCCACCATTTGGTTCGGTCTTCAGGAATATTTGTCTTTATCTTGGACCATTCAGCGAGCAAATCAGGTGCAGCCCTGCCTCAGGCTGCCCTGTTGGTGCTGGGGACATTCCTGCTCTGGATGTGCCACCTTGGATTTCCACCTCCCCTGAGTTTTCGGCTGTGAAACCTGTAGACCTGACTCTGTTAGACAGGATCTTTGAAATGTGTATTACCCCTATGAAAAAAAAAAAACACAAAACAAACAACAAACACATGTGGAATAAGGAATCAGGCTCCTACAAAAAGAAAATACTTCAAACCATCATTCACCAAGGCCTGTATATAACAGCTGAGGGCTTTGCAACAAAAGAGTAAGATGCATTGAGGAGACCTTAGATCTTTGCTAAATTTCTCACGTAGCTTGAACATAAGGATAAGGGGAATGGGTGTACACCTATTCCTCTAAACCTCTAAAGAGATCTGCCCAAACTCCATCATCAATGGTGGCCAAGTGCTGTGAGATCTCCTGAGGGAAAGATCCACCATGGAGCAAAGCACCAGATCTTGGCCAAAACCTCACAGAAATGTAAGGAAAGTGTTTAATTGGCTTCACAGTGTTATGAGTCTCGTTTTGGCTCTTTCTTCCCAGAGCTGTTTCCACTCAGGGTATTTTTGCATATTCTTCTGCAACATTTCATGCTGAGGTTTTTCTTAGGTCCAGGGTATCATGGTTTTAGAAAGAAAATAGGAAAAAGCATCTTTAAACCAGGTTGTCTGTAACTATAAGCATGAAATGTTGACGTTTGTTCCCACATATCATGAGGATCCTGCAACGTTTAATCTGCACAAAGGGTTTTTAAGGCTAAGAAACCCAATCGTAAGAAATTGGGGATTCTCAGATTTAAAACTCCAGAAAAGGACAGAGAATTCTTTTCAAATAGCCTTCTTCCTCTTAACAAAGGCATTTTGGAGAAGTATCATAAACAGATGTGTTGTTAATGAGATCTCACATCAGCAGTTTTAAGCATTTGTTTGTTTTTTCAAGTTTTTATTGCTCTTGAACTCAGACTAAGAATCAATCATACAGTTTTATAGATTAAAAACTTGACTTGCTCTTGAAGTGTAACCGAGATCTTGTGCAATCGTAGCAGCAGTATGTACATTAGAACAAAAACCCAACATTTTTTAAATTCGCTACACTCAAAGTAGCTAATGTTTTTAATGGGGAAAAAAATAGCCCTGCAGAAAAAAAAAGATGCTATCATTTCTGTTTTATCCAGCAAAAAGCAGTATTTTCTGGCTGAGTCTCTGTGTCTCCGTTTGGGCTAAAACGACTGAAACACCATGCATCTTTTTGAAAATTTTAAATTTTCTGTCCTCTGTTAGCCGAGAGCAGAATTTCACACACTGAAGTTCTCTTAAGTCAAAACCTGTTTTCCTTTTATTTTTCTTCTGCTGCTTCTTCTTCCTTTAGACAAGCCTAACACATTGTTTCTAAATTAAGCACAAGCTGGGGAAAAAGAAGAGGTTTATCGAATGCTAACAAAAGGTGACTGTGAGTTGGAGAACGTGTAGAGATGCACCGAGGTTTTCTGCAAAACCAGGCAGTGCTTCTGTGAAACTTTTGATATTATGGAGATGACAAACTGGCCAGGGGTGACCCTGGGCAAAGGAGGGGGAGCTCTGGCTTGGCCACGGTTTGGGGATATCTGTGTAAACGCTGCCTTTGCAGCCTCCTCCCAGCTCCCCACGCTCTAGTTTTGTAGCACAAAGAATCAAATGACAAATGCCTCTGTCAGGGGCAGGAAAGGAACTGTGGTCTTTATTAGATGGTGGGAAATGTGCTCCAATGAAAGCCTGTAAATGGTCACTTGCATCTGTGCATGTATCACTATGTGCTTTCATGTTACAAGAGATCAAGGAAAACTGGGGATTTTTCCTTTTTTCTTCCTTTTTTTT
>VZRU01016605.1:214463-245595 GCA_013398155.1 Pedionomus torquatus | reverse complement strand
TTTGTTTTTCTTTTTTTTTTTTTTTTTTTTGAAATGAGACCAGTGGTGCTTGGAAGGATCTAAGCTAAACTCAACCTTAAAGACAACCAAATCGATGTGATGATATCAGGCTGAAATTATTTTGCTATTCAGAGTTGAAAATATCACAAAGAAATGAAGATCAAACAATAACAACTCCACCCAAACACAGATCTTTAACCCCAAGTTCGTGAGAAAACTGGGTCTTGAGGAGGGTGCTTGAACTCAAATCAAACTTTGGATCCAGGCTTCATAAATGATCTGTTTTATTGATATGGCACGAAGTATATTGTCCACATTTGGAACAATTATTGCAGATGAAGTGTGCAGACTTCTCCACTCTCATGCAAGCAGAGTTAGGTTTCAGTCTTGGCTGTACATTTCCTTTGAAGAATTGAGCCTGTTAATTAGCTGTATAGAAATACTGTACAGGTGCCACACGTGTCAAACACCACGTTAATCAAAATTTAGAAGCTGGGATTTTAAACCTGTTACTAGCCAGGAATGATCAATGAAGATGGTTACACAGGTCACAAGCCTGGGAAGCCCTTTGCAGGACTCTGCCTGCTGGAACAGTCGATCACATCACATGGTCCTGTCCAGAAACATCTCAACAGCTACAACTAGGGCTTTTTATTATTGCCGAGGTCATTTCAAAAGCTCTTTACACAGTTAATAGCCAACAAACTGCTTTTTTTTTCCCACTTCCACGGTCCTAAATTGTAAATGACTTTGTAATTGAGCATCACTGGGATTGATTCTGAAGAAATGATGCTTCCACCAATGTGTTTCTATTCTGCTCTCCATTCTCATGGTCTATGTTTTCATTCAGCCCTGAAAAAATACAGAAGCTTGTACATGCTTGTTACAGCTTGCCCTTAATAAGGACGAGCTAGCAGAAACCAGTAGAAAGATATCAAAGTTTTTTCCAAATAAGTTTAGAAATGCATAAATAAGTTATAAAGGAGTAAATAAACAATAAGCTTGTATGTGTACTCGTCGAGAGTCTGCTCAGATGAATGCTATGCCACTGGCATAAATACACTTATTACTGGGTTACAATAGTAAAATAAAACTAGGCATTTCAAGACTGCCATAGTTTTGTAAATGCAGGCTGTACGTACCACCCTGTTATTACAAACTTTTTACTTGACGGGGATGTTTATAAATATTTAATCAGAAATCCATACGTCTACATTGGCTGAGCTCTTTGCTTATGGGGTGCTCCAACACTACTGTGGTAGTTTGTCATTTATTGGACCCCAAAAAGTGCTGTCCTACAGGAATCTCCCTTTGAGAAAATGTTGGGTTTTATTGTCTCCCATTGCACCACAATCACATGTATTCAAATATGTTTTATTAAAGCTACCAAAAGTTCCTATAACTTTTTATGTGCTGCATAAATACAGTGTGCGTGGCGGTCTTCGATACATCATCTGCTTTTATTTTAACATAAAAATATCCATAGAAAGTCTGGAAAGTTTTCGAGTGGTGCAGCGTGCAGTACATGATGCACTGCGGCATCGGGGACAGCGTCGGGGGGGTACGGCTCCGCCGGAGCAGACAGTGCTAGCCAGGAGACTTTAAAACCCTCCTAAGGAGTTGTGGAGCTAAAAGTAGACGGTGCCAGATGGAAAATGAGGGCGACTCTGTGCCCCCCCTCCATCTGCTTCTAGTCATCTCGAGGACAAGATGGCAAAACTGCCTGCTGCTGGCTGAACAGAAGAGGCGGATATTGGTTAAAAAAAATATGTTGGTGGCTCTCCTGCAGAGAACAACACTACGTGCCCGCAGGAAGGATTGAAGGTAGGGATGTTGTCTGTGGATTGAGGGGATCTCCAGCTCATGCCAGGTATGGAAAATTTTCCACTTGGAAAATGCAGCCCCAAGTGATGCTCCATGGAGTCCATGTGGAGCCAAGTCCAACAGCAGACCTTGGTAAGGGCGGTTACCCCAATGCTGCCTAAAAATGTGTGTGCCACCAAGAGCAAGTTAACAGCTGTCTGTCCATACGGGCATGAAAATCCCGTCGCCTGAGGGATGAACTCTTGGGTCTGAATGTTCACGGCGAAGATCCATGGGGGCCAGGGCTGTGCCTTGCACTGAGCTCCCCAGTGAAGGCATCACTTCGAGCAACTTTTACTGAAAGGCGGCTTTTAGACTTAAATGACAGAGCTCCAAGAACCAGAGCCAGAACTACAGGAAAAGAAAAAAAGCCCTTGATGAAGCCCTAAAGGCCTATATGTAAATAGCTGCTCTGTGGCCAATGTCACCATGAAATCCTGCCATGTTCGTGTTCTGATACGAGCCTGACAGCCTAGAATAAATCTGCCAGTGCTGCTTTTGCTGTGCAGCTGGTTTTGTAGCTTATGGGCTCTCATAAACCAAGGACCGTGGGCATCCACATTCTTCCCAGCTTCCTTTTACTTAGATTTCACCCCATGCTGGCCACCACGCAGACCTGCGCCGTGGATGAAACTCTACAGAGCAGGAGCTCAGCATCCATCAGTGAAAGAGCATCCTTTTCATCTGCACCGTCTGCCCAGGGATTTTCAGCTCTGGCACACAATCCTTGAAGTAGATGCAACACAGTGTGCTCATGTCCATGCAAGGGCTTGAATGAGAGTTGTGAAAAATGGGTTCTCCTTTACTTGTTCACACTTGTGTATCCATCAAAGAGGCAAAGGCACGGAGCCTGTGCTGGCCAGAGTGGGCACAAAGGACCTCAATTCAATAAGGAGCCAGCAATGTTCTTGGACTGCTCCATTGCATTTATCTAAGTGCATTTCTTACATGTTTTTGCTTTCCAGGGACTTTTCTGGCAAGTTTTATTTTGAAAGCTTTACTTTATTTTATTTATCTCAAGAAAAAGCCAGGGTAAGAGGTCACCTACTGGGATCTTTTGAAACACTTCCCAAACTGTGAATGCCTTGAAAATGATTCTCAAAATACTTTCTGCAGTTCTTTATACCAAGAAATATATTAGTACTGGAAATATTTGAAACATAAATAAGAGTCTCTTCTAGATACAGACAGTTTTTCCTTTTTTCAATGTTCTGGTGTATTGTGATAAATATTCCTTTGTCTTTGTACAAGGACCACATCATTATCTGAAATTTTCTCTCTTAGTGTTTCCATCTGTGAACATCAACATTTAAACACGCTATTTAGCATTCAGAAGGCATGTTTCTAGTCCTTACATTTTGTTGTCTTCCATTGGGTGCTGATTTAGCAGGTGGAAGACCATCCTTCTCTGGAAATCCTTACCTGCTTCCTACTGCCCACATGGCTGACTGCAGCTCCCTGTGGCACAAGAAATGTCATGGCACAACTTCTGCAACATCTTTAACAAATACATAATGACTCCTCAAGTAAAAGCAGATAACAGCTAGAGGTTTTAAGGACCAGCTGAGCCACGTCTGTGCTGGTTCATGGCACTTTATGTCGTGGGTCTCCATGGAGCGGGCAGTTAAATCCCTCAGCATCTCACTTGCATGCAGGCAGAATGAGTGGCACCATTATTCCCTGAATTTCTGCATCTTGCTTGATGAGGGGCCCGTTCCCGTCCTGGAAGTCATAGAATCACAGAATCATAGAATGGTTAGAGTTGGAAGAGACCTCAGAGATCATCGAGTTCCAACCCCCTGCCCTGGGCAGGGACACCTCCCACCACACCAGGTTGCTCCAAGCCCCATCCAGCCTGGCCTTGAACCCCTCCAGGGATGGGGCAGCCACAGCTTCTCTGGGCAACCTCTTCCAGTGCCTCACCAAAGTCCAGCATTCACTTTTCTGCTTTCTCTTGTGTTCACTCTTTCCGCAGTTGATCAAACGTTCTCTCAGCTAAGCGTTTCTACATATGTCTAGAAATCTCTGTCGAAGGCTGGGATCTAATAATGGATGCCGTGACTGCCAGCCTTCTCGTGAGGCTGTCGTGATTTTTTGTATAGAACAGATTGAGAATTCGCCAACACCATTTTCTTTTAAATAGAAGTGCCAATTCATCAAAAGTCTCTACAGGGGACACAAAGACATGGGAAAACCTCCATGTTCTGGAAGAAGTGTTTTTGAAGTTGTTGAAACAACACTAAGTACAGTTTAAGTAAAATGTCTCATTTTTTAAGTTGAAATTGCCTTTTCTTTTGAACTTTGAAGTGACCAGGTGAGTAAAGAAAACTCAGAATTAAAGATGACTATGTGCTTTAAACAATCCAATTTTTTTTTCAGTCCTTTGTGGACTAGAATTCAGTTTTGCCACAATCCAGTACAGAAAAAAAAAATATAATAAATTTAAATTACAGTTCTTTCCATCCAGCTCTGAATTCATATATGATAAATATTGATCACTCTGGTCATTTGATCTAGAGTCATTGGAGCCAATAGGTATTTGAAATTTATGCCAAATCCCATAGCCTGCCAAATGCAATTAAAATCAGAGTTTGCTGATTTTTCAAAGTCTGGAAGAGCACACCATGTACAGCTAAGATATTTGTTTGCTACTATATTTGTTTCGATTTTGGAGAGTTCAGCTTCCTCCTTCCATGTCTCTTGCCATTTGTCACTCTGCTGAAGGCAGTAAGTGCTTCTTCCCCCAGTTTGGAGGGAAGCTCTGTAAAATGGCATCTGCTTAAAATTTTTCTGACTCTATGGTTTCACACTTTAGACACATACTCCCAGGATAAGCCTTTGGTAATGTCTTTCTGAAAACCTGAACATTTGGTCCTTGCAACCCCCAGGGCAACTCATGCTTTTGAAGAATTTGCAAAACTTACTGAAGCCTGACCTTTCTTTTCTGAAATCATGTTGACTGTGTTTAATTCTGTAGACTTTTCTCTGCTTTTTTTTTTTTTTTTTCTATTTGATCTTCTAAAAAACTTTTGGTGACTTGATCTGTAAAATGATGCTAAGTTTCCTGATCCTTTTATTTTTTTTAGCATGAACCTAGGGCTTTTCTTAAATAATGGGGTCAGCTCGTTACTTTCTAGGCCTCGGGGAGTTATTTCTTTAGTGAGCTCATATGTTTGACCACGTACATTTTGTTCTTACTTAATGTTTAAGTCTTAGCTTTCAGGTTATTTGTTTTTACAGAAGCTCCTAGCCAGAACTTAAGCTTCAATGTCTTCACAGGCCTTTATGAGAAGCATCTTATTGCTTTGACTGCTCTCTGCTTCACAGAGACGTTGGTGAATGTCCATCTTCTTGGTTCAGGGTAACATGCAATACACTGCTGATCTCTGCTTGTGGTTTTCTATCAGTTCATTTTAAAAAACCCAAGGAGAAATTGTTTCTTTAGTTACAGCAAAAGAATAGCAATGATGTGTATCTTCCAGGAGTGGATAGAAAAGGTGCTTGAAGGGATGCTCCACCTCAAATCATGGAAATCTCCCCATGCACCTGGTTTGTTGGCTCATCTCACCCCCAAACTTCATGGCTGGTATAAGAAGTAACGCATCTTGTTGCTCAGATGGTCTGGAAACTGAGCCTTGGCTCCTTTCAGCACTGAAAAAAGGCCTGTTTCTGGTATTTGTCTGACACTTTGAGTACTGAGACAGCTCCTGACTTTTCCTGAACAAACATCTTCTCTGAAATCATTCCATTTCATTTCAGAAGTGTCAAAATAATTGAAATCCTCCCCAGTCAGCATTCAAGATCTTTTTCAATCCTACATCTGCTTTCACAAAGCCTGTCCCAAAGGTCTGTCAAAGTTCCCACTATCAAATCACTCGTGTCTCCGTGTGTGTGGCTACATGCATGGGCATTTGCCACCATTTCTTCTTTGACCAAGCCGCCCACACCATGACAGCCTGCATATAAAATTTCTTTGCTTTCTTTTAACTCTGTCTAGACTATTTTGCTGGATTGCGGGACGTAGACATGATGGTCTCTTCATTGTTTTCAGGAAGACATTTTTATTAAGCTCTCATCTATTCTACCTCTTGCACATCTTTCTAAATTTGCATTTTTTGATTGACAAGAGCAGGATCCATTATAAATTATGCTACTGGGCACATTTTGGCCAATATAGTATATTTCACTTTTTATTATTTTTCTCCCTATATACTTCTACATTTCCATAGAGTTTCTGGAATGGAAGAAATGAATGCTCAAAGGTGCTGATTAACTGCTGCTCGGGGAGAAGAACTAAAAGGAGAGGAAAAAATAATTGAAAAAATGAAATAAAAACCCCAGTACCTTGCTTCAAGTCACAAGACCTATGTTTTTCCTTTTTCCTTCCTTTCAACTTGTCCAGTATGTGCTCGAACCTGCCAAAGCGGGTTCTGCTGCTCATGCATCATGAAGGACTGAGAAAATTCAGGGTGGAGAAAATCTATTTACATGAGGATCAGTGGCACCTATGAAATCCAGGTTAATGCTAATAATGACATATTTAATGTGACAAGACAACTGCCTTGTATTCAGTGACAGTTATTAGCATCCCTGAAACATATTTACACTCACAAACTGGCCTCATCTTTTATCATGTAGAGTCTGAAACCTGATAAGAATGGATGGGCTGTTGAGGTAGAAGGTGACTTTTTGCACATCTGTATTTTGTGGCTTCTTTTTAGCCGAACGACTTGCTGTGCCTTTCCCTGCCAGGCTGCTCAGCCAGTGGCAGGTGCCCAGTTCCCTTAGGCACAGAGACAAAATAATAAAAGCACAAGCACAGGACAGCTTTATCCAGGGATGTTCACTGATGTGAGAGATGAAGTGAAATATCTGCTGAAGACTGTATTTGTAGGGAGGCCAAGACAGCAACACAGCAGCGGGAGCTGCAGATGGGGAGGAGATGAACACGTCCTGTGCCACAGTGGCCAGTACCTGAAGTAGGATACTGCAAGCAGATGTGGGAGTCTCAGCACCAACTGTAGTGTGGGAGCACTGGGTGTTAGGGGATAAACTGGGATGGAACGAGTAGAGGATGTTGTGCTACAGCATCTCCCATGGCAAGATCATAGAATCAGAGGGTGGTTAGAGCTGGAAGGGAGCTTAAAGCTCATCTAGTGCAACACTCCTGGCCTGGGCAGGGACACCTCCCACTAAACCGGGTTCCTCAAAGCCCCATCCAGCCTGGTCTTGAACCTCTCCAGGGATCGGGCAGCCACAGCTTCCCTGGGCAACCCGGGCCAGCATCTTACCACCCTCACAGTAAAGAATTTCTTCCTAATATCCCATCTAAATCTCTCCTCTTTCAGTGTCAAACCCTTCCTCCTCATGCCATTGCTTCCCTCCCTGATCAAGGGTCCCTCCATAGCTTTTCTCAAGCCCCTTCAGCAACTGGAAGGGCTAAGGTCTCCCTAGAACCTTCTCTTCTCCAGGATGAACATCTCCAATTCCTTCAGCCTGTCCTCACAGCAGAGGGGGCTCCAGCCCTCTCAGCATCTCTGTGGCCTCCTCTAGCCCTGTTTCAAGAGGTTCCTATCCTTTTGATGTTGGTGGCCAGGAGGTAGCACTGCAGGGAAATTCTTCCAGGAGTGGATCAGAGGGGCAGAATCCCCCCTCACCCTGCTGGTCACACTGCTGGAGATAAAGCCTGTCATGGGGTTGGTTTCTGGGCTGTGAGCACACATTGCCATGTTGAGCTTCTCATTCACCACCACCCTCAAGTCTCATCTCTTCTGGTACTGGGCAATCCCTTCTTTAAGGGAGTGCATGTATGTGTGCAGGAAACACTCTGGAGCTATGATTTTAATTGTTTTTTCTTGGTCAGGGTATTTTTACTTAGATTTCTGAGCCACCTTGTGTTATGAACACAACCAGAGATGGTGCAGGGCCTCATTGGAAGGCACAGAAGAGCAAGAGAGCACTGCCACTGAGCAATGTATGTGACCAGGCCCTTGGATGCACTGCAATTCACCTCTCCCTGAAGTTCCAGCCATGTGAGTTCCACAGCAGTAAAGAAACACCATGAATTGTGCTGGGGAACCTGATATTTTCATTTATGTCCAGCCTTTCACAAGGCAAAAACTCAGTACAAGGTATACACAGCCCAACGTTGCTCTGACCGCATCAGCCCTGGCTCCAAGGGGAGAGACCTGCCTCATCCATTCCCATCTGGGTGTGGTGAAAGCAGAGATTTTGCATAATTCTTGAGGTGGAATTAATAATTTAATTGCAATGTTGTGACTGGTGGGTTGTTTTTTTTTCCTTTCTCTACCACATGCCTGCTGTCAGGTGCTGCTGCTGCTGCTGCTGTGGTGAGTTCTCCACCTGGACTTGATGGCCCTTCCCAGAAGGAGCTCCATACCCACCTATGGCAGTACAGTCCCTCAGCCATCACAAAGGTGACAACAGTGGCCCCTGGTCCCTCGGTGGTAGCTGCAGCCACGGAATGTGATCCCAGAACTGCTTCTGCTCAGCAGCTGCTCCACAGGAGGGAGCAGTTCCCATGAATTTCTCGGCAATTTCCATGAATTTCAAAAGCGTGGAGTCTTTTCAGCCGTGAGCCGCAGCTGCCTGTGTTTGGATGCAGGAAGACGGAGTCAGGAATTAAAAAGCATTTCATGGAGACTGAATTTGACACTGATTTTCTTGTCTATGTTGGCTAACGTATTTGGATAATTGAAGAGAAGCATAAGTGGTTCGTAAACAGAAGAGAGACAAACACTCCTTTCCTCAGCATAGCATCACATAAAATTTCTCTGTTTTGTCTGATCCCAGTGTTAGAGAAGACATCTTCCTTACAAAATCAAAACCCACTGGTTTTCTTTCCTGTTAAGCTTCCCTTTCTTTCTGAGCCTCCCTTCTGAATTTTGCAGGCTTCATGAATTTAAGGCATGACACTAATCCCTGATCTCTTTGCATGGATATGGGGAAATTACGCTCTCTCAGCTCTCGGAACCCTGCAGAGAGCTTACAGAAAAATGGCAATACGACAATTCCACTATTCTTTTGTTCTCCACAAATTAAGTCTATTCCACACGATGCCTCTAACGACTGACTTATTCACAGGTAGGCATGAGTGCCCCATTCCCCAGCTGGACCCCAACGGGCAGCATGAGGTTGAACATGTAAAGATTCAGGTCATTGTAGCACAGAATTCAAAAATCTATCTGGAATTTGTAAGTGATACGCTGACTGATTTCCCAAATTGTCGTGTCATGCTGCAGCTCAAACAGAAGTTATGGGCTTGGTGGCAGAATTACTGGTGCAACTTGTGCTTCTCACAAAACCAGACTAGGTTTCCACGATGGCCCCTTCCGACCTCAAAATCAATCAGAGGCGAATTCTGAAGGATTTGAGAAGCCCTGATCACTGACTCCACGCACTTCATTAGTATTCTGCGCCCTTCTCCTCTTTGCTGAAAGGATGAAATTGGAAATTTCAGTGTCAGCAGAAAAACCAGAACATTTCCAGACTTCGCCATGGATGGGAGAGGCACAGGGAGAGCAGTGGGTTCGTTGCAGCCTTATTTCCTATATAAAGGCATCGCGTCACCCGCACTAGTCACATCCCTGTACCTGGCAGAAAGGGGGTTTCCACATCTAAGCAGTTGTTAACGCTGCACGTCGTTCCCCTCATTAATCATCATCTCTTATATCATGTTTCCTTTCCATCTGGTTGGGCATCAGGTGTGGTACCGAATAGCTACAGTACATTAATTTCCAACTGGTGGCTACTAGTGGTTGGCGAATTAGATTACTTTGTGACTATTTATTAGCTGTGTTAATTGTTTGACAGATCGTTATTGACTACCATCCCAGGGATGGCAGATGGCCAATAAAAGGCAAAATGTAGCTTGCTGTCTTTTTGTGTCATCTTGATGGCTCTTAAATTATTTTAAATAATAAAAAAACCCCACCTCTGCATTGTATAACTTATTCTGTCGTCACTTACATGAAAATGGGATAAATTGTTGAAATTAGGAAGGCCTGAGCTATGGCTATGGGGGATGTATAAATGAAAATGTAAAGAAATCTGCCTTGAATCTCCACTGCAAGGTCTTTCTACAACCAACAACCAAAAACATTCAGAAGATTTTTTTTTTTCCAGTGAAAAAAATTCTCAAGGTGTATAAAAATGTGATGACAACCAACCCATACACTGAGAAATTTCCTTTTCTTGGCTGAACAGAAATTTTCTTCAATGTGAAACGCAGTTTCTGTAAGAATTAACTTTGCCACTGAGGTGCTTGTGGGTGCCAGCATCCATCCGTTCGCAGCTGCTGAAACCAGAATGGAACACTGCCTTGCGTGGCACCAAAGCCAAACCACCCAGTCCTCGGGTGAAGTCTGATGTAGGTGAAGTCTTGACGTGGGTAAAGTTTTCCTCCCTTCATTTAGCCCAGGGTCGATCCATGATGAGATTAACTTTCTTAATCTAACAGAGGTGTGCGGAAAGCCCTCTTCTGCAGCTGCCTGCACCTGTGCTCCAGAGGTGCCACCTGGTCTGAGTTTGTTCTCAATTTGCTGAGGCACCTGGAGTGGCACTTCACATGCCTACATCTTTTTCCAGTTTTTGCCATGGCTTAGCTTCTCAGCAGCTAGATTATGACTAAGCCAGAGAAATGTGTGGAAACTTGGTAATTGTCCACCCACTTCCTCCAACTCCCCAGCTCTGACTCATTCTTTGCTGAGCTTTTGACATTTATTTTGAGTTTCTTTGCTGTCACGTGGCTCCCATAACACCACACGCTGCCGAGGCACCAAAATCATCCAGGTGTCACAGAACTGCACAAAGGGCATCCCTTCAGGGAGGAGGTGGAGGCTTAGGTTTCAGTCTGAAAAATAACAGTTTCTGCACACCGATGCTCCAATGGATTCGTATTTGGGACCACTCAAAAGTCCTCGTAGCTGGTTTCGTGTAGGAACTTCAAGAGTCTCTGGGTCTGAGTTTCTCACTTAAAACCCATGCACAGAAGCAGCCAGGAGCCAGCCAGAAAAACAGATTTATTCTCCCCACTCACCAGGGAAAGTAATGTACAGAACTGAGAAAAAAAAATGATTTGCTGCTAGTATATACCAGGAGAAAACCTCTGCTAGCCCACGTTCCACATCAGGGAGGTGAGTCACACTGTGTGTCCTAAATCTGGGACCTTCTTCCCTACCCTCTCCCTGATGGCTGTGCCAAAAGTCATGCTGGATTCCCAAAGGAACTGCTGCCATGAGGATCCATCGCTTGATGAGCAGTTCCTCAGCAGTGGAAAATTAGGTATATTCCCAGTGGAGACTGCCTCTAAGGGGCTATGGCACATTCTTGGAAGAGACCTGCATATGTGGAGAACACGGACAGGCCACCCGATCGATGAAATGATTAGCCCAGCCATTATCAAGCAGCCAAGACATATAACGATGCGGTGATAATTGCTGTGCGAGGGTATCGTTTGAAATGGATGAAAGGAGGTAAATGCTACAGCATTTCAAGGCTGCTCCTCAGCAGGCTTACATGTAATCACGGAAAAAGCAGCTCTTGCTGCTGAATGGCAGTGGTTCATTGTCCATCTGGGGAAATGTCTCCATCAAATTCAGCGAGAATATCACCGAGGCTGTATTTTTTTTCTCACAATAGACACTGACTCTTGAATTATGTGGATCTTGTACGCTGTCTCAATGGCACCTACCTTTTCCAGTTGTTTCTGTGACTTCTACAGAATTGTGTTAGCTTTAGCCTTCATTTTCCTTTATTGACTGTATTTTCCATTATGTATCAAGCTATTTGGCAGACAGTGGGTTTTTTTCCATAGACTTGGTGCCCCGTATCATAGGCTTATATGGTCTTTACTCTGGTTTTTTGTTGTTGTTATTTTGATTTCTTTGCATCTCTACAAATACAAGTGTTTAACTCTGTCAGGGCTGTGTAAAGACCACTGAATACCGAGGGCCATTGTTGAAGATATGAATGAAGACAACTTAAAATAACAACAGTCTGTGTGGAGCTTAACTTACCCACCTTTTTTTCCTTGAGATTTAAAATTCACCAAGAGATGATGGTATTAACATACGCTGAACTATTGAGGAAGGAGCCTGCTGTAGCAGAAATGCATCATATGGAATACTTTCATACCTGCATTTTACAGTTATTTTCTTGACTGGTACAGCATTGTTTTAAATGCAGTTTGATTAAATCCTGTCATAGGAGAAGCACTCCATCAAATCTTCCAGAAAGCACTTTGTATCACACCGAGTCGCATCAGTCACACATTGCCATGGCTGCAACAAAAGCCAAGACCAAAACCATTTAATTTTAGATGGTAGATGTTTACACTCTATAATAAGATATCAAATGTTCTCTCAGCAAACAGTTGTCTTTATCATAAAAAAAAAATCCTTTCAGAAAGTACGTGAATCTCTGTGCTTTTCTTTTTCAGCAGAACAAGAATATCTTGGAAATACAAGGAGCACGCTCAGTCATTAATCAGCGACAGGGACGATTCGACCAATGCAATTAACTACGCTTGTTCTATTAATAATCAAGCACGGCAAAAATGCTTCTGCACTCAGGTGTTAATCAGGACACCATGTAGCTCTGCGCAGCTTCCCTTTAAAGCGCTGAAGGAAATGCAGATAAATGGGGGATCGATGCGAGATATGGAAACGTGACACGCGCTTGTCAGTAAAACTTGGCTTTCTTGAGAAGACGTGGAGGCGATGCAGCTGTACAAAAGGCAGCTCAGTTTAACAGACACCTTTACAGACCTGTCTGCTTAATCAACCCAGAAAAACTTTAATATCAGGAACTGGAGAAATAATCTTAGATGCTGCCATGTGTTTAGTAGCTCCCTATAGAAATGCACCTGGGTTAGAAAGTGTTACCTAACTCTTCCCAGTACCTCGCTGTAATTTCTCTACAAGGCAAGGAGCAGAGACGAGGTGAGGTGTGTCCTGGGTGTTATGGGCTCTCTGGTGTTAGAGGTTCTCAGGCTCAGGGTTGTGTACACCCCGGCTCCAGGACCCATCTCACAGAGCTGTGGAAAGCATGGGAGCAGTTTAGTGAAGGCTCTGCAACACGCCCGTCGGCAAATTAAGCTCCCACAGGCTAATGAGCTTGTGTCTGCCTCGCTGAATGGGTTTTCCCTGATCCTTCATGAAAATGGCAGGTTTAATGTCTGCTGAGAAGCCAGCCCTTTCACCTTCCTGGTGGCATATTGCAGGACAGGGTGAGGGAATAAGTCTAAGGGAGGAAATATATATATATATTTCATATATATCAAATATATATATTTGATATGTTTGAAAATGTATTTCCCAGTAGCACATCAATATTTTTTTTTTCTGTTTTCAGTTAAACATCCCCTACAAACTCCACCATCCCTCTGTTAACAGCAGCGAGGAAGCCGACTCCTGAAACTCTACGTGAGGTCCTGCACGGTAAACGGCTCCAGCACAGAGGGGACAGAAGGAGCCAAGGACTTCGCACAGTTCCTGGCAGACTGGCAGACAGGGTGGGTTGGGCTTCTCTCAGAAGGATGAGAGACCTTCAATCGTTTAGGATTAGGCATGGTACAACAGGTCATTTCAGGGTCTCACAGAAGCAAGTCTCTAATGAAGTCTATAACTCAATGTTATTTATCCATTAATCTGAACCCTCCTCTTCTCCCACCCCAAACTAACCCACTAATTTCAGTGCTAATTGACCTATTAGTTAAAGCAGACAACACCTGTTTTTCCACACAGTCAGTTCAGCATCCACCTACCTGTTTATCTCACCACCTGTGCAGGATTGCAAGGAAGGTGATGGGCACAGCCCTGACAAGGAGCCCGAGTGGACGGCCTCCTTAGGAGGAACAAGGAGCTGAACCTTCTGAGATGCTCATCACCCTGTTTTCTGTGTGCTTTTCAATTAATGGGAGAAATTATTCATGCGTGTAGGCCCATCTATTTGTTCAATTGTATTGGTTTCAAGGCACCGTGCCATGGAAGAGTTAATTACTCAGGAGACTCACGGGGTATGGGAAGCTCATCCTCAGGCGTTTTCAGGGCTATAAAAGAGCTGCTGTTCTCAGAGTTGTACGACATGACAGTGTGGCATAGAAAAAGCAATATTATTACACCATTAACAGTTCCAGAAGAGACTTGGCCACAGGTGAATTGTATTTTGCTTCTGCTTACACTTGTGGGCTTTCACAACCAGCATCCCTGTGCCTGGAGGAGTTGTTCACAGCAGTGAATAGTTCAGCAAGAAGGCCACAAGGTAAGACATGATCTTCACAGGACTCACTCATCGTAGGTTGCACTTATCCTTAGCTAAAATGATTGAATGCCAAACTGTACTGTAACGTTACCGGTTAATTTCTGCTTCTGAAGGACTTTGTTCTATTTAGCACATTTTCTCTTTTCTGATCTAACACTTATACTACCCTGGAACTATTTACCCAGAGAAAAAGATGAAGTTGACCTTTTATATGAAATGTAACTAACTTTTATTTTGGCAGCTTACTTTAGATGGCCTAGATTGGGGAAAAAGAAAAAAAAAAAAAAAAAAAAAAAGAAGAAGAAAAAAGGAAAAAAGTGTATTTCCTACTTTATAGCCCATTACACTCTAATGATTTCAGGAAAATATCAAATTAAAAAAACTGACAAAAACATATATAAAACCTGGCAAAACCCTCTGGAGTTTTAGAGCTTGTGATCACACAGCCCTCGCCAGAGAAGTTTTTATCTCCCCCAAATCACTCAGCCACTACAAAACATCGTGTAATTATGTGATTAGGTGATATGTCATCTGTAGGAAAAGCGCTTCGGAAAATTTGTGGAACCTGTGAGCTGCACATGAGCTGAGCCGTTTTTTTTGTGGCCCCTTTAATGGTCTATGCCTTTGTTTTGTCAGTATCTTTATTCTCTCTCTTTCTTTGTCCATGGTCGTCAACAGGGAGGAAAAAAGTATGATCTATGTAATAAAATGTAAATTCTTTCTGAGGCCAAGCCACAAAGAAAGATTTCAGAGTCCTTGAATCTGTATTTAGACAGTTCTCTAGACAAATCAAATAAAATGATAGAAAGAAATTGATTCTGGGTTGCTTGCTTTCCATCACATTTCATTCCCACCTGGCAATCTGTAGGAAAGCCCTCACGCAAACCCATGGCCGTGAATTTTGGCAGCTGGGTGGTCTTTACAGCCACCTCTGTGCCCAGACCTGGCAACCAGGAATCTTAATATAAATTCACAACATTTAATTAGTCCCGGTGCTGGAGAGAAGGTGGGAAAAGGGATGATGAAAACAGTCACTGTGCCATGTGGGGGACTCCTTTATCCCTGATAAACTGGAGCCTGTTCATCCTGTCGTTAAGTCCCATGGTAGGGTGTGATGGCTGGAGATGTCTTGTGCATGGGGCTATGGCCACTCACCCCCACGCTGCCACCCAGCCCCCTTCCCTGCCCCACCACTCCATCTTCTCCCCCTGATCCACCAGCGCTGGGTCTCCAATAACCCATTTCCAACCTACTGTTTCAGCCAAGTCAGCTCAGCTTGATCAAAATAGATTTTGGAGAGCTCATCCAAATATTTTGGCCAGGAACATGAAGAGGCTGACTGCGGTGGCGACGAGCAGTGAGAGGCTCTGGGGAGAGCAGCCTGCATGGCATAAACCCATCATCTTCTAGTAGGCAGCCTAGCAAAGCTAGTGGAGTTTGCAGGTGAAAAGAAGTAAGGCAGAGGTGTTTATAAATGCTGTTTTGTTTCCTTGGAGGCAACCTTTGGACTGCATTGATTTTCCTCTTATTTAATACTCAGGCAGCTTCCTACTTTTCTACACAGCAGTATCCCCTGGTTTCTCCACTGCCCCTTCCCCACAGAGACTCATAACCAGAGATGCGGTTAATGGCTCACAAGAACCTGTGCTTGAGTCCTAACAGCAAGCTCGCTAATTCTGTAAATTTTGCCTTCCTTCCAATCTTTTTTTTTCTTGCTCAATAGGAAAATTGAAAGATTACTGTATTTATAATACACTTTTTTGTGTCATCCAGTACCAGAGAAAAAAAAAACCCTCATAAAAAAGGAAAAAAAAAACACTCTTCTGGGCAATATTGGTCTGAAATAAGGACGGGGGGAGTGGAGAAGAGACAATTCAAAGCAAGTGTCCTCCTTTTATCTGTTCCCTGCTGTTCTTTTTACAGCCACGCAACCGGTAAAGTTACCTCTGATGCTTTTAAAGAAGCCAGGAAAAGTGACATCGCCTCATAAGGAAATACAGTTTTCCTTATGAATCTCCTTTTATCCCTTCTCAATATAAGCCGATGCACCAATGAATGGCACAGAAGCTTCCAGGCACAGCAAAAGGAGGTGATCCCTCAGTGAGGTGTATTGGCCCTTCAATTCTGTGTCTTCAGAACTTGTTTCCTAAACACCAGGGATTATTTTTTTTTGCTCTTACAGGATACCCTCATCCGCTTCTATCTATAGAAAATGGAGTCCTTTCTTTCATCCAAAACAGTGCAGATTAATCTTAACAACATCTGTCGGACCCCTACAACCACAAGTCAGAATCTGGGATGTTTTGCATGACTGAAAAGAAGAAAAGAGTGATCTGTGGCTTCTTTAAGGCCTCCATTTGATGCAGGTGTTGAATCAACCACTTTTAATGCTGAATGATGAATAATGGATGCTTAAAGAAATACTCACGACAGACAGTTCCAAAGGACACCCAAGCTGTAGCTGGTCTGTATGAAATATTCATTTAAGAACCAGGAGTAGTAAGTGGATTAAGAAACCAAGCCAAAAAAAAAAAAAATTAAGAAAGAAAACTCCAGTTTAATTTTGGACCGTTTTCAAACAATTAAGAGGGGGAAATTTTAATCGAGGAAATTGGTTGTTGCAGATTCTTGAGCCAAACTAAGAAGTGCCTGTAGTAATGCTGTCCTACTGCTGCTCAAGACCTGTTACAGCACTCCGAGTACTGCAGCTCAGCACAGCTGCTCCCAACAAGCAAGGAGTAGGATCTTCTCATCGTTGTGGAGCAATGATTCCTCACAGCTTGTAGAAAACGGCTCTTGGTTGTGTGCAGGATGGACTTACACTCTTCTACCAGCGGAAAGCTATTTAGCGCGATAATGTTGATTCATACCAGAACATCACCGTGTTTGGTAACTCAGACTCACCTTTCTACTCATGTCATAAGGAGTTAGGAACATAAACCCATTGCCTTTGCCTTGAGATTTTCTGAGGATTTTTGTGTTATTATTGGCACCTTGACGAATTACTCAAACCCAAGCGTGTGGCTCACTTTGCACCTGGCATTTTCCTGCACAGCACATGTGGGAGGTAGTAGCACGTGAACATCACATCACAGGGAAAGAGAAGGTAATTCTGGCATTATGAAGGAGCTGTTCCACACCTCCACACTCATCTGTTATACTTTTAATCTAATTTTTAGATATTTTTGCCAACCCACCCATATCCAGGACCTCTAACTTATGGAAGCAAATTGAATATCCTGATGGGAAACAGAAGACCTCTATTTCACATCCAAAAAGAGTCTCCCATAGGGAATAAAGATCTTGTCTGCTTTTCTTTCAGCTATATAGGCTGATCTAATAAAAAATATTGTCTTTGCTGAACTTGCTATACTTATATCCTTAGAGCATTAGAGCTACCGATAGCACAGTGATTGCACCAATACAACATGACACTAATGATTAAATAGTCAGCTTACCAACGCTGCAGCTGGAGGCAAGAGGAGACTACGCAGGGCTTTGTGAGAGCCTAAGTTATCATTTCAGTTGGGGTAAGGAACATGCTTCTGAGGCAGATTCCCTCATCCTTCATTGCTCATCACCCAGCATCGCTGTGCATGCAAGAAGGATCCCTTTGGACAGGGACCAACGGGATGGTGCCCACCAGAAGCACAGCTCGTGACAGCCTGCTCCAGCCACAAAGGAGCATTCCATCCACATCTGGCCAAACCAGACTAGGTACAATGACAAAGCTCTAAAGCATGTGCAGGACAGATGTCAGGTTTCTCAGCTCCAGATGTTTAGCTTACAGCCTTGTGGGCCACACGTAGGATCCAACCTGTTGTGTTCAGCATGGAGAGGCTCTGGGATGGTTGGTGTAAATCACTACAGCAACCTTGCCAGGTGATTAGGGCATGGTCAAAGGCCATAGCTATCCTCATCAAATGGACTCATACCTCCTTGTAGGAAGCCCACTACACCTGAGTGAGGGTTGCAGACATTACCTTAGCGAGTAATTTCACTCCCTCATCTTGTTTGTCTCTGTAGATTGCTCCAGCCAGAGGTGGCTATTGCAGTGCCTAGGAACAGACTGAAACCTCAGGAATATAACCACACTGCCACACCATCGGGATTGAGGGAACAATGGGGTTTTCATCGTGCTGGCATTTATGATTTGCAAAAAAGTGGAGGGAAAGAAAAAGCACTCACTGAGAAGGATGATTAGTCTCCTACCCTTGAAGAAAATTGTTTTACTCAAAACCTTACATTTCAGTAGAGTTCTTCTTGTTCTGATTTTAAAGCTATAGATTAATCTCTCTGATTTAGGCAGAAAATAAGCCATTAGTCTAGCTAGCTCTAACAAATGTCCCTAATGGAAGAATTTTCAAATATACTCCCATTTCCCCACGTATTTCCACTTATCAAGGCTATAAAAGTTAGTTTGCGTATGGCATTGTGGAAGCACATTTAGACAAAAACATAAAGACAGATTTTATTTTCAACATAAAGGATTTAGCTACGGTTCAGTTGTCAAAATTGTTCAACCAAAACTAATTTAAAAAAGGAAACTGTATTTTTGATTAATCAGAAATTTCCACAAAGAACATCTGCTTTCTGTAGAAAATGTTGACATGTCAAAGAAACAAATTTCATGAGCACGTTCCAGCCAGACATAAACATATTTTTACGCTCATGAATTTCACAATCCTTCCTTTCCACGTCTTTTAGTTGAAATGAAATTCCCAAACAATTCTGCCCCTCTTTAAAGTCATTCAAATGAATTAGCAATTTCCCGAGCAGAGCTGGGTCTCCCAAGAGGAAGCCCCATGGAGACCACCGCTCTCAGATGCAGAGGAGCACAGAATACTGATGGTGAGCCACCAGCGGGCTCCCTGTGGCTCCAGCTCTTCTTGTGTTACCTGAGAGGTGGAGAAGTAAGGAGTAAGGAGAAGCAAGACTTCTGGTCCAGGCTGCTTGGAGAAGCAGAGCTCACCTGCATGTCTCCAGGCACACAAAACACAACAAGAGGCAGTTAATGTGAGCTGGAGACTACGTACAATCTGATTCATCATCACCTGGATCTGAAGAGTCTCAGCTGTTTGTATATGAGAGTCTGTTCACAGTCTAAATTCAAAAGTATTAATAAAGATTTGGGGGTTTTTATGCTATTTGATGTAAACTGTACATAATAGCCAGTAGGAGTAGCACCACATTCCTTTGTAAGTCACATGTTAGAGGCTCACCATCTGAATACTCCTTCTGCTTCTATTATAATTTATTTTGTTCATAGCTTTCGGTGAACCATGTGGGCCGAGACATTATGGCTTTTCAATAGCTCGCTAAATATATTTAGAATGCTTAATTGAAGCTTAACCTTTATTTTGTTCAATAAATGTATTCTCCATCTAACCACTCCAAACAAGAAAATAACTTCGTTGAGGTTTTACATTTTGCCAGCATTGTTTCTCTCTAAAGATAGAGAAAATGAAGCCTCTGCAATAAATTGATGGAGCAGGGAATCAACAGAGTAAAAAATAATTTTGATGATTTCTTCTTTGCACTGCAATTATATCCAGTACACTTGACAATGAAATAAACAAATAGTACAAATGAAGCCATTAATTTCCTTCCTATCTACACAATTTTAATTAGAATCATTTAATTAGTCTTGGCTACAATTTCTCAAGAAGATTGCACAACACACATTTAAGCCACTCTCCTGCAAGAAGATATATTTATCATTGTTTATTAAGTACAACAAATAGCTACAACAGTAATAGGTAGCCAATGATAAATGCTGTTGTCAAAAATAATTCTTTATCACCAAATTTATTTGAAAGCAAAGTTCTCTTCGGGTTCATTAGTTATTAAGCTTTTGCTATTTAAATTGTTATAATAAATATAATGACATATTTAATATAGTCACTAACTTTTTATGGCACGTCATTTTTTGTAGCAGGCAATAAATGTCCCTGAGCCTTCAAATAATTTTCTCTGTTTGGTTTCCCAGAGCTTTTGGTCTAGAAAAACAACCTTTTCAAGGTGCAACAGGAAATCGCAGAAAATTGGTCTGAAAGGGACTTTGGGTTCATCTTCAGAGGTCACCTAATTTATCTTCTTTCCCCCTCCTCACCACTGCTGAGCACTTTTGTCAGAGAATCGGTTGTAAGAGCCTCCAGTTACCAAGGTTTCAAAAACTCCCTATGCTCCTCCCATGCTTAACTTACACTGAGAGGCATTTTCCTTGTGTCTTACCCAAATCTTCCTTTCAGTTTAACCTAATTGTTCCATGTGCTATTGGTGACAGATGTGGAGAAGATATCTGTCCTCCCCTGGATACAAAGCCTGTTTCCGTGTCTTTCTTTAATCTTCTCCAGCCTCCAAGGGCTGCTTTGTTTTTCAGCTCTTCTTCTCAAGGTGAGACATGTCAGATTTTGCAACTTCTTTAAAATGCAATAATTCTCAAATGGATAGTTCATGAGGACGGGAGATCATTAGCAGAAATAATAAGCCATGATACGATTTCAACATATCGAACCCAACTGTTGTCACAAACTGCAAAGATGTTAAGGGAACCAATTTTTTCTATTGCTGGTTACAAGCAGAACTGGGAAAATAGTTACAACAGATAATTTGTCAGATGAAATCTTGTCGTTCATTCCTTGCATGAACTGCCCAAAAACCTGTCAGTTTTCTCAAGCGTATTTTCCACTCAATGTTACGTACTGAAAGCTTCTAGTTAATAAATCCTGGTTTCTAACTCACACACGGGCCCTTTCCCGGTGTCTTTCTTATTCAGGTTTCCACCAGGCTAATTGTTTATTTAAGTGAAAGAAAGCCAGATCCTACAAGTAGGTTTGCTGAGGCTGTGGGTCACAAAAAGCCTTACAGCTTTGAGAAGATGACGAAAGGCTACAGTGGCAGTTTTTGTTGTTTTTACAGAACATTTAACTGATGAGTGTGAATCCCAAAGTTTGCACTCTCAAAGCAATATTTTGATACAATTAATATAAAATTTCTCTTCTTGAGCATACTCTTTGATATTTTCTTTTCCTGCTACATAGGTTTAATGTCCATGTAGTATGGCAAACCTGATGTTGTGCAGTGTAGGATGGTTAAATCAGCTGGTCCAAACTGGGGTTCCGAGGGAGTCAACAGGTGACACTCAAGGTCCCAGAGAGCCAGGCAAGATAACGTAAGGATGCAGGAAGGGAAAAATTTTAGAACGTCTAGATGAAAAATTGAAGTGGTAAGTAGCTTTCTTCAAGAAGTCAGTAAGCTGATTTGTTAATCAGGGGCAAAGAAGTACCTTTGGTGAAAGTTATAAAATTAAACCACATTTCATTTAAATGTGAAAAAAAACCCAGTGTTATACATGAGAGATGGAAGGGCTTGAGAAGTGTAGGAAGCTAAGAAGAAAAGCTAAAATTCTCAGGATAAGTCTACCCGTAGCAGTTGAGGAAAATAAGATGCAATTAATTTTTTTTTTTGTAGAAAAGATACCCTGGCAGTGTTCTGGATTTATTACTTTACAATAGTGATGGCAAGGTTGTTAATAATGATGTAGAGAAAGGAGAACTTCTCCATAAACATTCACGTCTCCTACTTTCAAAGGAAATACGTGGATGAAGTATTTAGGAGTTATCTAGTGACTAATGAGGATGTTAAATAACACATATAAATACAAATATTCTAAAACTGGCAGCCCTGGTATCTTCCACAGAGGGTGACCTTTGTAGACGGTGGAGGTTATCTTAGCAGCTAATGTTTATTTTGGATACATCTCAGAATACTAGAGAAATTCTAACTGATTAGAAGAGCATTAATGTTGTCTCATTACTCCAGATAACATTTATTTTGGATACATCATAGAAGACTAGAGAAATTCTAACCAATTAGAAGAGCATTAATGTTGTGTCAGTCCTCCAGATATAGAGTCAGGGCGACCTTGGTAACTCTAAGTCACTTAGCCTGACTTCAGTCCTGGACAAATAATGGAATGAAGGCTGATAAAAGATTCAAGCGATGAAGAATTGGAGATGGGAACATGATTGTCATTCCACATGATTTTATGAAACAGGTCATGTCAAACAAACCAACCTGATTTTGTTTCTCTGATGACATTACAAGCACAGCTGCCGTGCAGCCCTTATGCACTCTGACTTTTGTATGGTATTTGACTTGGTCCTGGGAATATTTTGATTAGGAATGAGAATTACTCAATAGCAATAAAACACAGGTTAAATCTATTAAAAATGGGCAATCTAATGGATCTGAAACATAGTCATCAGAGGGAAATCATAACTAAGTGCAGTGCTGGTATTCTGCTGTTGCCATTAATCATTTTCAGTAATGATCTCCTTGTAAAAGTTTCAGATGACATGAAGATTGATGTGAAGGTAAATAATTATGAGAGCAGGGAAATAATAAAGAGCATTTGAGATCCCTCACTAACCTTCTTCCTTCAAAACAAGAATATTTAATGCAGTCAGACTCAATGATACCTTTAGAAATCAAGAACGAGGCCATATATGCTAAATTTATGTTGACACTTTGGAAGTTATGCCAGTGAAAATTACTTAGCTTTCCACACAGCAAAGGAACAACAGCTCTGAAAGGATACACCAGCAAAAAGGGTTGCGTGTTCCTGGCAGACACTGACAGGAGCACACATGGGATGTAAATCCATGCCAAGGTCTCATCAGATGCTGGTGGAAAGAATTTGGAAAAATCCCACAAGTTCCTTTGGGGAGGAAATTGTCTCTCCATGGGAAATCAAGGGTTTGTTTTTTTCTTTTCTCCTGTGAAAAGGGGACTCCATCAAAAGGGGATCATGTTGAAACACCTACATCCCTTCATGGTGATCTCAGGAAGAACCCACTAGGACCTGTTACAGAGGAGAACCCCACTCCCAGAGGTCATGCCTGAGCAGTCCCCATCAACCCGGCAACCCTCACAAGGGAGAATTGTAGCAAATGCTGTCAAGATATTGAAAATACATCAGAATAACCAAGAAGTGGAAACTGAAGCCAGATATATTCAAGTGAGCAATAAGACAAATAATTTTAAGTATAAAAGCTCTTTAATTTTGGGGATGATCTGGGAGGATTGTCCTTCATCATCTGCTGATGTTTTCAGATGCCTTTTTGAAATTACTCTTTGACCAGAAAGACAAACTACAGAGATTATTTTAAGGAAAAATAGAATGCAATAATAATGTTTAGAAGAGATATCAGAGCTTCTGAACTAAATCTTTATGAATCAATATTAATTACTTCAGTTGTAATATTACTCTAATACAGTTGCAGCCAAGGATTCCAGCCATATTCAAAGGCTCATTGTGCTGATCCATGTGCAAACAAATACAGAAAAGCAAGACCACAATCCAAACTCAATGGGATTCTGAATAAAAGCTGGTACAAAGAGATATCTCATTTCTTGAAATGGATCTGTTGCAAGACCACAGGAAAACTGATCTGGTAATTCAAAGGGTACGTAATCCCTGAGCATTCTTCTCTGGTTCACGGACTGAAGACTTTGATCACAGAATTACAGAATCACAGAATGATGTGGGGTTGGAAGGGACCTCTGGTGATCATCTACACCAATCCCTCTGCCAAAGCAGGTCCTCCTAGAGCGGGCTGCACAGGAACACATCTCCAGAGACGGAGACTCCACCACCTCTCTGGGCAGCCTGTTCCAGGGCTCTGCCACCCCTGAAGTTCCTCCTCACCTTTAGATGGAACTTATGTTCAAGTTTGTGCCCATTTCCTCTTGTCCTCTCTCTGGGCATCTTTCTGAACTGTGTCTTTCTGAACATTAGTCTTCATCATCTTTAGCCATTGCAGAAAAACTTTGATGGTGAAGCTCATAAAACTCTTTGCAACTTAATAGTTTTTTACCATTGCCTGTGATCGATCAACTTTTAATCCACACTGCAGAAGATAATATTTCTATCCAAAACAACTAGAATGAATGCTGAAAATTTGATTTTTCATGGAAAAAAAATCATGTTTTTCTAGTATCAAAGTATGTCTATTGCACTCTTTCGAACACTAAATTTTCATCTGAAGTGTAAGTTAATCTAAATACTAAAAATAAAAAAAAAAGTCAAGCTCATCTAACAAGCTTCTATATTCTCATCTGTTGACTTCTCATTGGGTTAATGAGTTACTTATGGCTTCATCCTATAATCTTGCAGGCTCTCAAGCATTCGAGTCCCTCCAACACAAGCTTAAAACTAAAGAGTAGCCTTGAATTCACTGTATTTAAAAACAAAGTGAAGTGTGCACAAGTTCTTAGTTTACATCTCCTATCTGTGCTCTTATTCATCTAATGAGTATTCACCAAAGCCAGCTGAAGAGTTTTTCTGGAGCTACTCACATGAGTAAATATAGACTTGAGTGAGGTCCTACAGCATCTGTTTGAACCACTTAAATGAAAAAAGCTTTTGTGGAAAACAGTAGTAATTCAGTGTGAATTATGAATGAAAGTGGACTTCAGATTCTGTTCTCCATCTGAAAATACAAATATCTGTTGCAGGATGCACAGACTTTTTTTCTCTTTAGCTGCTGTAACATCAAATAACTTCTGCTATATGTCTTGATTTACCACTAAAGTTAAGTGTCAGATTTTAGGCAAATAAAAATGATTAAAATATGACAGCTGGCAAATTATGCTAACACCTGGTAACAAATCATTCTTGACAGTTCAATAGTACACTTCTTAAAGCACAGCTATTAATATTATAAACAGTCAAGTGCAAAAATTGTAGTACTTAACTAACATACTCGGTTTATCTTAATGTGGAAAAATGTCATACTCTTACTCTTAGGGCTGAAGAAAATTGGAGGTGAATAGCTGCAAACAGACAAATACTTTTAAGTAACTTTAATGTAGTAATTCAGAACTAGCAGTACACAAAATTTTAATGTAGGATCATATTCAGCCCATTCCTTGAGCTGTTGATTCAGTTACGGTTCCCATGTATGGGTGGAAATTTCCAGCTATGTAAGTATTGAGGCAATATTTGATACTAATTTCCTTTGATACCAATTTGTGATCTGCACCTTGGATTATTTTGAATACAGAGGAGTGACCCACTCAGCTACAGGCGGTTTTGAATGATCACACTTCTTATTCATATACCAAGGGACTCTGAGCAGATGGATCCATATACATTAGCACATGGAATCAC
Source organism: Pedionomus torquatus (assembly GCA_013398155.1). Lineage (NCBI taxonomy): Eukaryota > Metazoa > Chordata > Aves > Charadriiformes > Pedionomidae > Pedionomus > Pedionomus torquatus. Next base: position 220,274 of record VZRU01016605.1, on the reverse strand, counting down.
TCAGTATTTTAAACCCATTAATCTTCTTATTTAATTGGTCTGATAAGAGGACCCCGATAATTTAAAGACAATGGAAATGTGTCTAGAGACATAGAGGCACCCAGAACCATCTCCCCAGGGTCGGGTTTTCTCCTGCCTGTTCTGCTGTTGTCATTGCCTGTTACAAGCCCAGTTTCCAACAACGTATAAGACAGACACAACATGCCAGCCAAAGGTGGATGACCAGTGGTGGTCTACCTGGACCAGCAAGAGAATGTGTCCAGGGAGGCGGTGGAGCAACCCATTGAATGAACACAAATCAGGGCTAGAAACCCAAGATGCATCTGTGGGAGGTTCACCCATCAGCTGGCAGAGCACTGGAGAAACGGGAAGGAACATCTCTAGTTCCTCATCATCTACCTTTCTCTCTAACCTACTTCCTGGGCTTTTAAGCTGAACTTTTAGCAGAGCATAAAATTCAGCAGGCAACTCTGTCCCAAATTTTATGAAGGATAGATGAGGTACCATACACACATCCATCCTATGCCTTGAAATATGAGGGAAATCTTCAGATGAATATTAAAATGTGGAAATATATGAGATAGAATCACATAATCTCTCTGCATGATAGAGAAGGCTGATTAATATAACATTAAGTAATGTGCTTTCCCAGATGTCATCAGGCAAAAATTTCACAATTTCACAAATGAAATCCATATTATTTTTTACTTTTAAAGTTGTCTTTCTGGTTTTATTTCACTATGTTGCAGTGGAATAATTATTTCTGTATTATACATGTTGCTGTGCACAGTTTGAGGAACTAAAAATAAACTATGGCTTTACTGATACATTTTTTGACTGATACATTTTTTGACTTTGTCATAGATAATTTATGGAATAATTTTACACTTCTGCAACACCCAGCTCACAATTCACATTCCAATACATGAGGTGTCATTTGCAATTTGCGATGGGTTCTTAATGAAATTCTTTGGATCCTACCTTCTAAATGTTTCATTTTATGCTTGGCCAGAAGAGTGAAAGTGTGTTCATATACATTTATACATTGTAAATGGAAATAAAGCTATGATCTGGCTCATTTTTCCTATCTATTTATCCTCCCAACTCCCCCAGTGCTACAAGGAATAGTATCATCTGCATTACATGGGTAGAGAAGTAAGAACCAAGAAGCTAATCTGGCTTGTTGGAGGTCACAAAATGAATGTGTGGGAAGGAGGGAGTTGACATCACCTCCTGCAAGTTTGAGGCTTACACCCTCATGTCTGTGCTGGGCTTCTTCCTCACTGGCTCATCCTCCCTCTCCCTCCAGTTTAAATTAACTCATTAACTAGGACATAAATTAGAGTTGAAGTTTATTTAACTTCAGTATAACTCACCTGGAGAGCCTGTCTTGGGAGCAGTCACCAAAAAATATGTTGCAATCACAACAGATAATGGTTGAACACATGGTCTCTTGGAGATACTGCAGCCAGAGATACCAGGTTCTTCGGATAAAGCAAAAAGAGGCATTTTAATTACTAGCAGATTATTCTATGATTCCAGTGCCACGTCCCTTTCTGTTGGCTACTGTCCAAGAAGGATGCTGATAAATTGGAATGGGATCAGATATGTACCACTGAACGATGAAAGGATTGGAAACATGCCCTCAAGTGCAGAGATAGAGAGCTAATTGAGCTGTTGTTTTTTACTTAGTAAAGCAAAGATCAAGGGCTAGAGCATCTATCCAGAGAAGAGAATTTCTAAATAAGAGACTGTCAATCTAGCCAATGTGTAACTCAGTAAAATAGCTGGAAGTTCAAGCTGAACATTTTAAGATTCACAATTAATCTTTACAACAATTTTCAAGGGACCCTGGTAGGTTCTCTATCCCTAGAAATTTAGACACTTCAGATCACAATAGTACCTTTGACAGACAAGGCATTTTTCATTCTAGAAGTCTTACTGTCTTTTGAAATGTGTTGTGTATAGAAGGAAACAAAGAAAACAAATTAAAAAATCCATTGTGTCAAAATTATCAATGCAAATTAGCAGATTGGAATTTTTTCAATGTAATTACAGAACGATGTAATTTTTTTTACCCCCACCTTGGGATACAAAACCCAATTAATACAAAAGTGAACACATTTCACAGTTTTCCTACCATCTGCAGTGCAGGTGTCTCTTCCAGCAGACATCTAGCTCAAACAGCTGCTTCTGGCATTTCCAGTGGAGTCTTCTCCAGGGCTTCACCTCCTCCAAGAACATGGGGAGCGGTGGCCAGTGCTGCCCTTTGACAGCATGAGGAGCACATCTTGCAGCTGTCATTGACTTATGGCTCTCATCTGAACCACACAAACCCTCTTCTCCTACCAGAGTCTGGCTGTGTTTGAATGATGTGGTGGATCTTGCTTGGGTTCAGGTAATTTAGGTCCCTCACTTATTATGTGTAACACCTTCCCCTCCAAACACAGCTGCGAAGCATGTTATTCAATAAAGAAGCTTTTACAAGGAAATCTTTTTCCAAGTTGCTCTGATTAAGCTTACATTTGTTGACCTTCAGGTCTTGGTTCAAAGCTCAAGCAGGTTTTAGCTTCATTTTAGAGAGCCCTTCACTGTAAAGAGCTTTTGAACGTACACGAAGACTCCTCTGGGGGCTGATTTCTCTCAATTAGTTATCTGAAATATGATGATTTATGAATACCTGATATTGTATTGCTGGATGGATATGTTTAGTAAACTACAAGTGAAAATAGCACAGCCTCCTTGGGATCAAATAGATGGAGAAAATAACACCCCAAGATGATCAAAAAGGTGGAGAAAATAGTACTTGCTTCGCAATCTGGACTGTGCATATCTACATTGCAATGCACACCCTGCTTCCACAAAAACTAGGGAGAAGATTAAATACAGATTTTTTTAATGGGTGCACATTTACAGCCAAAACCATTTCTCTCTGTAGAATGCATAAATGTACAAAAACAATACAAAGGAAGATGTAAAACTCTATATTTGGGGAAAGACGCCTTTCATAATATTTTGCATGCCTAAACTGTATGTGTTTTTACTGTAATTCATTTTATCCTCTGTAATCTGAACATTCAAGCATACTGGGTTGCTTTGTTTTATAAATTTATAGTGACAACTTACAGTAAATTGTCTGAAGAAGACCATAAAATTAGACCCTTTGGATTGCTGTGTGAGTGGATCAATGTTCTATTTTCCAGTGTTATGATAATGAGTTAATTTTAAAGATGTATTGAGTGATTTGGCATTAATTCTGGCATTAAAATTTAACTTGTGTCTGGACAACAATGCAGTTTGCTACAGCGCTTAAGATAAAACACACAAAATTTTAAATGGGATTTCTTGGAGTGGAGTTTAGCTCACCTACTTATGCCTAAAAATTAAATCTTTTGAGCTGGTTGGCTCAGCTCTAATCAACTGAAAGCAACTGGTGCCTCTAGGACCAATGTCCCCCAGAAGCATGCAGTGGAGGGGGAGGATGTTCCATGTGGTCCTCAGGTCTTGCGGGGAGCATCACTCCAAAACTCTCCTCTGCTCCTTCTCCACTTCTACTGGAAGCTCCTCTGCTCACTCACTTCTGAGGTTTGTGAAAGGAAAGAAAGCAGATAGCTCTAGACAATTACAGTGAAGACAATATTTGATGAGACTCTGAGGAAATGCTCAACCAGTGCTGCTGGAGACCTCTGAGGAGCAGCAGCACTTCCTTCCCGCTATGCAAGCAAGCTGGGGGACAGGACCAACCTCCCTGGGGCTTCTGGCATCACATCCACTTCTTCTCATGTCTCTAACCCACAGAGCATTTGCCCTAGAGAACAGAAAGTTAAAGTGGGTAATTCCCTTTAGAAATCCCCCCCCTGCATCTAAACAACAAGGCAGAAATCCACGTCTACTTCTCTACCCAGGAGCAGATCAAGGAGCATTAGAAACAACTTCAGAAACACAGAACATAAAAGAACATCATTGTAGTGGCTTTATATTTGAGATAATTTATTTTTTTTTTCCCCAAGACGGTTTAGCATAGAAATTGGGCGTCAGGTGCAGGGATTTTCAACAGGTAAAAGGAGAGTGAACTCTAATTTTTGGCACTGCTGTCTAGGTTCACACGGCTTGGTCAGGAAGTATGGCTGGAAGTGGGGGAGCAACCTCTCATGAGCTTTCTCACCTAGGCTCTTACTAATTCATCACAATTTTCAGGTCCTTAAATTGCCTCTTTTCACAACATTTCAGGATACCATGATCTTTTTTTGGAAGAACAGTTTGCTCTATACCTCCATACACACTCACTGAAGCCAAAGCAATCACCCACAGAAAGAGGCTGTGTTACACAGTCAGGAGTAGCAAATGAATATGTAAGCCATGGAAAAGCCATGGATATACATCCCTGGGTAAACACTAGTGATGGCAAGCCAAGCAACGAAAAGGAGGGACCAGCCAGCAACCTCATACATGGCAAGATCCGTTGCACCCTACTTTACCCACAGTGGAAGCAAAAAAGGCTCCTTTCACACAGCATCGCCAAGGGGGAAAAAACAACTCAAAGTCACCCCCTGAAAAGCTTTGAGGTGTGCATGGCCCTTTCCTACCACCATGCAGCAAACCCCAAAGATCTGAAGCTAATGCCACCACATCCCAGTGGGCAGGAGGGGGTGGCTGCGGGGTCTTGCCATCGATGTCACCGTGAAGTTTTCCTTTCCCTGCCCTCCATACAATGAGCTTTCTATCATTTCCAATAAAGAATCAGGGCAGTTATGGAAAAACCTTTCAGTCTGAGATGTAACAGACTGAAATGGGTATTTTTAACGGGGTATTTTTCAATCACACAGCAAAAAGCCAGCTTCTTCCCCAGCACAACCGAGAGTACACCCAAGCGCTCTCAGTTCCTTTCCCTGTATATGCTGGTACCAAAGGTCACACAATAAAAAGCATTAGGTTTCCAAACTCAACACAGGCAAAGTGGGAAATCAGGTGAATTGCATTCTGACACATATATTTGACCCCTGCACGACTCATTTTTATCTTATTACTCTTGGGAGGCCGGGTTGAAAAGGAATAAAAAACATACATTGCGGTTTACACGGCGCTGCAGTGTCCTCCCCTGAATACTGGAGCGAGGGTAATTTTCTCCTCTGGAGGGAAAGGAAGGCCAGTAGATAGCAATGACTGGTACCTGTCACTGATAACTGGAGGAGAGTAATGCACTATAAACATTCATAGTCCTCCTGCTCTGTGAACCAAAAACCCAGTACAGAGGACAGATTGGTTCATTAACCCTATTCTGTATTAGCTGTATCATTTCCCGACGGCCTCGGATTCCAATTACTAAGGCAATAGTAGCTTTATCAAAGCCATAAAAACTTCTTTTTGCACATAATCTCAGAGAGAAAGGAGAAAGGTGGGATATCTGAGAGGAGAAACTACATTTCTTTCGACTTCATGCACCAATGATGATTTACAATATGTAGGAGTTCCTGACGTGGACCAAATTCAGAGATGTTTCCAAAACACTTCTGGGAGGATTGGTGGTCCTGGGACCACAAAGTGGAGACCAGCACACCTGGATGTGGCTCTGGCTCGCTCTGGATATGGTTTGGTGAACAACTAAAACTGGTTAAATAAACTAGATGGGATTACTCCACATTTCAATTGCGTACCTTCAAACATCTTGTGAACAGGGTTTTAAACCTTGTATTTGGATTCCAAGCTAAAAATTGAGGGGAATATTTGCTTTCTTCCCTTCTTTTTCTATTTCCCCTCCCTGTTTTTCTGAGATACTGTTGAAAGAAAGGATTATATTTTACAATATATTTA
>VZRU01016605.1:184396-214369 GCA_013398155.1 Pedionomus torquatus | reverse complement strand
GTCGTATTTTCTCATGTCATAGGGGGGGGGGATTATAGGCACCGAAGAGATTTTTAGTACTCTTAGGCTGTGGAGGATGTTTTTACACCACTTCCATTTGAACTATTTAAAAGTCAAGATATTGAAATATCTAATTGGATGTCCTGATTAGACCATTTGATTTAATACTCATATAGATCTGTGAGAGCCCTCCTGATGTCACCAGGAACAAACCCACTGAAGACCAAAGGGGGAGCAGCATCAGACCTTTTTTATTCTTATCTGGTGAAGTCTGAGCAAACCAGAGGCTAATGGTTTCAAGGACAATCAGGATTTCAGCAGTCTTTAAAGGAAAATTATCTCTCTTTCACTATGTTTTATTTGCTACTCCACTGCCCAAAGCATCCCATGGAAACTCAATGGCTCTTCCTTCTGCCATATTCTCCCTTCATCGTGTGATACACACACTGAAGTCCGCACAGTATGATTTTGTCCTCAGATTTAGTTTTGCAACTGGCCTCCAATATTAATTGTGAAATCTATTTATTATTAACTAGGCATGAATTTTAAATAACTCTGTTGAACATCCCAATTTTATAAAACCTGGATTTCTTTTCATTCCTGCAGCCAGGCTTGTGTTCATTTGTTTAGAATTTTTTGCATATTTCTCACCCACAAGAGAAGATGCGATCACCTCCCACTTTATGTATTTCAATGTATATGGATGGACAGCTAAAAAGTAAAAACTGTTGGTTATTACTTATTGTATTATTCACTGTGATTGTGATAACATTTTATTGTAACTATTAAACACTGAAGTATTTTCTTTAATTCTCCATTTCTTTAGAGTTTGGACTAGTACTGGCTGGATGTTACCTTTTTTCTTTCCATAGTAGGAGTACTTTAAATTCCCTGTATAATACAGGCTTATCTCTGCCCTTCCTAGCAGCATAGCTCTAGAGAATACATGGGCATCCGGTGCCAGTTTTAGGGGCAGCTGCCCGACCCATATGGGACCCAGGAGACCAAAGTTACGTCTGGGTGGCAGTTTGCAGACAGATGCAAGCTTGTGCCGGTGCTTGGAGCCAGCCAAAAGCCATGNAACTCAACACAGGCAAAGTGGGAAATCAGGTGAATTGCATTCTGACACATATATTTGACCCCTGCACGACTCATTTTTATCTTATTACTCTTGGGAGGCCGGGTTGAAAAGGAATAAAAAACATACATTGCGGTTTACACGGCGCTGCAGTGTCCTCCCCTGAATACTGGAGCGAGGGTAATTTTCTCCTCTGGAGGGAAAGGAAGGCCAGTAGATAGCAATGACTGGTACCTGTCACTGATAACTGGAGGAGAGTAATGCACTATAAACATTCATAGTCCTCCTGCTCTGTGAACCAAAAACCCAGTACAGAGGACAGATTGGTTCATTAACCCTATTCTGTATTAGCTGTATCATTTCCCGACGGCCTCGGATTCCAATTACTAAGGCAATAGTAGCTTTATCAAAGCCATAAAAACTTCTTTTTGCACATAATCTCAGAGAGAAAGGAGAAAGGTGGGATATCTGAGAGGAGAAACTACATTTCTTTCGACTTCATGCACCAATGATGATTTACAATATGTAGGAGTTCCTGACGTGGACCAAATTCAGAGATGTTTCCAAAACACTTCTGGGAGGATTGGTGGTCCTGGGACCACAAAGTGGAGACCAGCACACCTGGATGTGGCTCTGGCTCGCTCTGGATATGGTTTGGTGAACAACTAAAACTGGTTAAATAAACTAGATGGGATTACTCCACATTTCAATTGCGTACCTTCAAACATCTTGTGAACAGGGTTTTAAACCTTGTATTTGGATTCCAAGCTAAAAATTGAGGGGAATATTTGCTTTCTTCCCTTCTTTTTCTATTTCCCCTCCCTGTTTTTCTGAGATACTGTTGAAAGAAAGGATTATATTTTACAATATATTTAAATCCCCTTCCTGAGTTAGATTCAATAGAGGCAATAATTATAACTGAGAGTCCATTCTAAGTTTTGGACAAGCTGTTTTAATGATTATAGTTACATCTTAATACCCAGATCTTTCAAGGTGTTGAGAAAATAATACTGATAATTTGTTAAATATCAGATATTAGAAAAAGAGTTGCCTGATACAATTAGGTAATATTAATGTGTTTTATAATTTCTGCTGGCATTTTCATGCAATAGGGGGGGNTTCTCCCTTCATCGTGTGATACACACACTGAAGTCCGCACAGTATGATTTTGTCCTCAGATTTAGTTTTGCAACTGGCCTCCAATATTAATTGTGAAATGTATTTATTATTAACTAGGCATGAATTTTAAATAACTCTGTTGAACATCCCAATTTTATAAAACCTGGATTTCTTTTCATTCCTGCAGCCAGGCTTGTGTTCATTTGTTTAGAATTTTTTGCATATTTCTCACCCACAAGAGAAGATGCGATCACCTCCCACTTTATGTATTTCAATGTATATGGATGGACAGCTAAAAAGTAAAAACTGTTGTTTATTACTTATTGTATTATTCACTGTGATTGTGATAACATTTTATTGTAACTATTAAACACCGAAGTATTTTCTTTAATTCTCCATTTCTTTAGAGTTTGGACTAGTACTGGCTGGATGTTACCTTTTTTCTTTCCATAGTAGGAGTACTTTAAATTCCCTGTATAATACAGGCTTATCTCTGCCCTTCCTAGCAGCATAGCTCTAGAGAATACATGGGCATCCGGTGCCAGTTTTAGGGGCAGCTGCCCGACCCATATGGGACCCAGGAGACCAAAGTTACGTCTGGGTGGCAGTTTGCAGACAGATGCAAGCTTGTGCCGGTGCTTGGAGCCAGCCAAAAGCCATGTGGCAGTGGTTACCCTCGCAGCAGACCCTGCTGAGAGCCACCATCTATTCACTCGGGTACCGCTCCACATGGCCATATGGCTACTGGTCAGCTCGGAGCACGGGCAGAGCCAGCAGCCCCTTGGAAAGGGTCCCTGTCTTTTCAGGGAGGGTGGCAGCAGAAAAGGATCCCGGCTCTCCTGGGCAGTACTCCGTGCCAGCAGGGAACAACAAATCTGGGCTGGAAACAAGGACAGACAGCGCAGAAATGCCAGCTCTGGGAACTCTGCTATTTAGAGGTGGGTGGTGCTTCCAACAGTGTTTTAGCCCATGAAATCCATGAGCAAAGCAAAATACTGTCTGAAATTGCTGCAGCGATAGGAATGTGTCCAGATTTGAAGTCTGACACTGCATCAAGGCTTTCTCTTCTCTTCTCTTCTCTTCTCTTCTCTTCTCTTCTCTTCTCTTCTCTTCTCTTCTCTTCTCTTCTCTTCTCTTCTCTTCTCTTTCCCCTTCACATAATAAGTGTGAGACACTTAAATAAAACTTAATGGTTTCTGTGGAAATGCTGTTTGTTCAGGGTCTTTGCAGAAGGTCCTTACTCAGACAGGCAGGTTGAGGGAGTAAGTTTTGTGAGCTTAAGCAGCAGCGTACCAAACCAGCCATAAATGGAGCACAGAAGCTTGAGCATCATTTTGAAAAGTGAGATTATCTACAAAGATCAATAGAATTGTCAAAGCAGCAACAATGCAGGAACAACAGCCAAGCAGTTCTGTCCATCTTTAGCCACACGGAGCAGAACCAGTCTCAGTCACCAGCCCAATGAAAACCAAGCATCTTAAGTGTGGGTGAGTTGGCAGGTTTGGCTCTCTTCATGTCCAGAATCACAAACAGATGATGATTATTGACATTGCCTGTTGTTAACAATGGATCCACACCAGGGGATCTCAAGGGGAATCACAGATGCAGATCCCTAGTGGGAAACGGAGCTGCCCCAGGTTACCTGTGGGTCAGGGAGAAGCTGCAAACCAAGGGCAGGTCTCTCCAGCTACTGCTCAGTGATATATATACAGGCCAAAACCTACAACAGAAGCAAGGAGTCCTTGAGAAAATCTGTGTAAGTGATGAGTAACGACCTTCAAAGTGCTGAAATTGTTTATTTATTTTTTTTTAATAACACTGTTTGGCAGAATTTAAAGTAATTAATAACAGTAAAAGCTCACAGCCCACCACCCTCCCTCACAGGCAGCAGGCACAAATGTAAGCGATCAGCTAATTAAGCAAACAACAGCAAAAACACAACAAAACCCCAACACTTCTTAACAGCTTCAGATCAAGTAGCAAAGAGCTGCCTCACTTGCCTCTGCCTTTCACTGACTGGGTGATGATGGGGTTCCACCAAAGGGATGGATGGAGTGGTAGATATGTAAGCTTTCCTCCCTCCAGCTGATGTTTTAGATCCTGGATTGCCTTAGAGCTACAGGTCACTATGGAGAATTCAAAGGGCTCATCTTTGATTTGCAGGTTTTTAAAAGCTGTGTAACGGTGATAGTTGTCTCATACCAAAGCTGGGTATATTCCCATTTCATGACTGATGGTGATAGAGATTCTACTCTCTCAAATTGGACTTCTTTTTCAAAGATGGCTCATCCAACCTGCCTCAAGGTTGCCAAAAACAACAGTTTCAACCACTGCTTTTGAGACTGTTCATTACATGATGAAACCTTGCAGTGTGTGGTGGTGGACAGTCTAGCATTTCCACACCCAAAGTTATTTGCCTTTTTGTAATTTTAGTTGTTCTAATGAATTTGGACTTGCTAGGTGAGGCTGAAACAAAATCAATACAACCCAGTCATCCTTTGCTATTTTTCTTTTAAGGGCTGGATCAAAACACAGTGGATATACTTTCATTTATTTAAGAGGATCAGACACTTAAGCTCTGCTGTGTGTAGAAGGATGACTGGGGCAGTAATGAAAAGAGTGTTTTACAGAAAGTAAAACATAACTACAGAAAAAAACTCAAAACATAATGGAATCGAAGGATCTCAGCTGCCTGGCCAAGAAGGCAGAAATAGCTCATTCTGAGGTTTTCAGACTTACTGAACTCCAATAATTGAAGAAAAGTCTGGTATATCTCAGATATTAATCTTGCAATAAAGTCATTTTAAATGTAGCTTTACAAAAGATTTGGAGTGCGGTTTAATTCTGAATTGACATTTACGAAGTGTTTTTTTTTTTTATCAGCAAAATAGGAATGTGCTTCTGTGAGCCCGGAGTCCACCTGAGTTCAAGTCCTATCTGCAGAGCCCAGCACAGAAAGCAGAGCCACGTCCCAGGCACAGAAACAGGACTCACGAATGGAGATAATTTCAAATATATTTGCATATGAAGTGGTTCTGCTTTGTTTTGCTCTGTCAAAAGTCAAAAAGGTTTACGATTGCAGCCAGGTGGTATTTGGAATTAGAAATTGCCTGCTACAGAGCTGCCCCACTTAACTCTGCCTTTCATTTACTTTTACCAAAGAAGTGGATGGAGTTGTAGATGCAGAAGTTTTCCTTCCTCCAGCTGATGTAACCTCATGGGAGATGGGCTGGAAGATCAAGTGGGAGAGGGAGAAGGTAGGTGGTACCACCAGGTGCCCTAGTGGGTATATTTTGTCTAATGAAATCAATGCTGTTAATACATGTTATAATTAAATATGCTATAATCAAATTAACTTAAAAACCAAGCCTGGGCAGGTGCTTTGGAGCTGCTGAGAAGGATCTCAGCTTGCTATTAGGAGGATACCACCATCTGTGCAGGGCCACAGCGAGGGCCTGGGACCTCTCAGGCTTGAGCAGTGGGTGAATTTTCCCTCTGCCACTGGTCAGGGCAGCTGGGGACACGGCGTGGTGGCTCCTTCAGAGGTTTGAAATTCAGATCATCCTGGCAGCATGTAGGGCTCCTGCCAAAGAACCCCAGGAAGTCTTTGGAAGACATCCTTTGGTATCGACTGGGTTGTCTGCTGAGAGGAAAGGGTGTTTTGGTCTATGATCAGGCTAAAGGAGACCTTTTTGGCTTTTTATGCTTATTTGTTGAATGCTGCATTAGTTTGAAACCAGAAAGAGAAAGTTTAGTTTTGCTTGTGTACATACAACATGTATGGCCTCCTCTGTGGGGAGAGAGGTGCAGCTTTCACCTGCAGGGTGCCGCAGATTTGGAGGATCTTTCAAGACATTAAAAAAAAAAATAATCACAATTCAAGGATTTCTCCTTCATTTTGGCTTTCCAAAGTTACACACTTTGGATGAGTTGTTGGCTTCTCTCCTGGTCCTCTTCCTCCACATGGAATAAAAGTACCAGTCCACAGCCATCAGGTCCCAGCATCTGCCTCTCCGCTTGGAGTGCTCTCCCTGAGCATCTCCTGCCCTAAACTGGTTGAGAGCAAACCTGGGTGTTCACGCACTGGATTTGAAGCCAACAGGGGAAAGAATATAGAGGCCTTACCCAGCACCTTTAAAGACTGAGAAGCTGTAATATTCCCCCAAAACCGCAGAGATCCCATCACTCTCACAAATGACAACTGGAACAATCTTTTCCTGTAACGCCAGCTCATGGGGAGCAACATCATTCCTGAAGCACTCGAGCCATCCCCACAAGTAGACATCACCCTGCCGTCCTGTCCCAGTTTGGTCCCACCAGTTGCATGGAGGGTTCCTGTCCTGGCATTCAACACGCAGCAGATTCGGCCAATGGCCAGGGTTATGGAAGTATTAGCGGAGCAAGACATGATGTAAAATTTGGATAAGGGTATTTGCATGTTGTAGGAGCACCTGGTAGCAAAATCTTCATGCAAAACAGCATTTATTTCTAGTATTTTATTGTTCTGCCTTATTCATTGTTAGCATTTTCTACACTGCCAGTCCTTTTCACATATGTAGCTACCTAGTTAGTACACATAAATACCTGAAATTATTACCCAATTTTCAGGATCTTTTTGTTTGATCTATAATGTTTTACTTCTTTTCTCCCCGTGCACACTCTGACAAGTTTTTTTAGTTGGCCCAGGAGAGTTTTCACAGCACACTCAGCTTTTTATGCTTTCATCTTTCCTGTTAATCTGGTTTATCTGTATTCTACTTCCATTAGTCTTGTTATTCATGTTGCACAGGCTGGATATGTACTTCAGGGATAAGTCATCCCTGTTGTGTTTGGTTTTTTTTTTTTTTCCTAGAAAACATACTTCTTCTCTTTTATTAAAAAAAGTCCTGTCAAAGGTTGCAATACCATAAGTCAGAGAAACCAAATTCTCTCAATTTTATTTACAGCCTACATTTTAATTAGATGATGTTTTCTTTTTCTCTTTGTAATGTCAGAGAATAAAGTTTAAGACAATATTCTTCAATACTTTATGCTTTCAATAAATAATTTATACCGAGGTATATCCTAAGCTACACTGGCTGCTTATTTTACAAGGGCAAGGACTCTGCAGGAGAACAGTGTGCATAAATATTCTAAAAAGATATATTTAAAGGAAACAAATACAAAGGCGGCTATTACAAGCAGAACTTTGGAAATCAGATCGCAAAAACCGTATGATAATTTTGATCACTACCAGACTTGAAGTGGATATCTGGGTCATGTTTACAGCAGCGTTTTCTCTCTGTAGATTTAAGAGGTTTAGGTAAAAAACTTTTGCGAAATTGGGATATGAGAACCTGAGAAGCATAAATTTCCCTGGCAGGTTTCGCCGGCACCTGTAAAGAGCATGGGCTGGGTTTGGCTAAAGAAATAGAGAAGCGCATGCCCGATCGCATATATCCAAAATTCGAGTGCACTGCTTTGATTGCTCCACTTTTCAGAAGTTATTTAAAAAAATAAACACATACCCTGAACTTACCAACCTGATGTGTTAAAGTAGAATTATTTAAGCCCAAAGTTTACCCTTAATACCAAGGGAAACAATGAGAAAGCAATTAGGAAAAAGTAATCGGCTGAAACGGAGTGATCTACCCTGTTCATGGATTAACAATTCCCCTTCCTATTTATATATGCAATATTTTTGAGCAAATATTTTGACCCAGTTTTTGCATACTGCTTATGCAACCCCTGATGTTGAACTGAAATACTTGTGTTTGATGTCTAGTGAATGAGGGAGCACATCGTTTCCTTTACAACGTGCATTTAACTTGAGGAAAATTCTCTTGTTTTCTGTGCAGCTGTAAAAACTCAATATAGAATTGGTTGGCAGAGACGTTCTGAATACCACCCCATATTTACTTAGCAATCAATGTTTTTTTTTAAAAAAAAATTCATGCCTGAATATGTTAAACCCTATAAACTCCAACCTTGCTAGAACATCTTCACCGTGCTGGCATGGACGTTGTGCCACACTCTTTGCACGTGCACTTGTCATTTTTTTTTCCCTGAGACAGTTCCTCTTCAAAGAATATGCAGATTTGCTGGCTTTTCATGTTGGTTTTGGAGTGCGTTGGTTTCTGGTTTAAATTCTGGATTCAGTAGTTCATCATAACTAGATGCAATTAGGAGAAAAATAAATCCTCCAGGCTGAACAAAGGCTAGCTGTCTGTGTGCCGATCAGGCGGTGAAGATGATGGCTTTAATTAGCTGATCGCAGATGATGGGTGTCATTTGCCTTTGGTTTGTACTACAAATTGAAAAGTGACTAGAAGTATCATTAAAAAGATAAATAGAAGGGGCTTTGTCAACTAGGGAGGGCCTGCCTGTGTCTGAGATGTCATACTGATTCCTAAAAGAAGTTGTGATCCAAGACCAAATGTTTTGCCTGCGCACGCGGAGGGACAACCTTTGTACGAACTGAATGTGGAGGGCACAATCGTCTTTGCACAAATCTAGCTACGAAAAGACATACAATAGCTGGCGTTTCTCTTTAATTAGTGATCCAAACATTTAAGCCCTTACCCAGTTCCATTCTTGCGAAACATCCATTGATTTCCAAAATGTTTTGTCACAGCAGGGATTTCCAAATTTAATAAAAAGAGCCAAGTAGTTTGCTTCTTCCATAAGGAAAGATCGGGCATTAGTTATATGGCTAAAACATGCCGCAGTGACAGCATATTAAAGCCCAGAAAGTCAACATTTTATTTGAGTCAACCTCATATGTTGTAAGAAGCTGCTGGAGGAGAGGGTGTTCTTCTGGTTTTATACTTATGGGTCAATATAAAGGTCGTCTTTCCACTCCAACCCTGGAAGTTCTCCTATCAGATCCAGGAATAAGTTGAAGCAATCCCTCAATAAAGAGGGATGAGGAAACTCCAAGATGCAGAACCTTAGCCTCATGCAACCACCAGGTAAAATCTTGCTTTGACTCAGGTGTAAAGACCATTCAGGAGCAGTTTCCTAGGCATTTGACTTATCGCTCCTTTTGAGGTTCCTGGGTGCTCCTGCCAGCTGTGGGACTCTTTGCCTTTCTGCTCCTTTCCCATTAGTTGCCCACATTGAGCAGCACTGGAAACGAGTATCATCACCTAAAGTCACACAACAACTTCAAATAGCTGCTCCGTGTCCTGGGCACAAAGATGATACCTGATACACACATGCAACACGTAATGAGGTCACCTTTAAAACAGCAGATAAACGTTATCCCATACTCTGTTTGCTCATTCTCCATGAAATGTGGGTACACGTTGCGTGGCCAATTACAATATCCTGTAGATTTGCCTGCGTAGAACTTTTCATTTCCATAGCATCGCCTGTATATCACCAAATAGGCTGATTATTTATATTATGCAGCTCATAATCTTTGAAATACAACTGAAAAAGAAGTTTATCCCAGCCTCGTATCCTCCTGCAACATGAAGAATACACACAGCAAAATTCTATCTGTTTAGATCGTGTTTCCCACCGATTTTCATCAAAATTTTTGAATTTTTGCAAGGGTAGCGTTACTTTTTGTGGTAACTTTGCTGCTGTTGATGCACATTTGTCCCCTGAGTTCTTTGAGCGTTTGGGCTCAGATTTGAGGCATTAGCTTCAGGTTACAAATAACGAGAAAAAAATTAAGTGCTGACAAAAAATAAATGCTCTATATTGCCCCTGTTTCCTTGGGTCATCTTCTGGGTACGAACTCTGCACCTCCAAAAATGAGCCAGAGGATATAAGTCTTCCTCAAGACCAGAATCATTTTGTCTGTACTTAGATACCACTTCTCTCCCTTTCTGTGCCACTAGATTGATGTGTGACACGATGAATTTTCTTGGCTAGAACCAAATACTCTACAGGGAGGAGATGGTTTGAATACTGCAAACATACACACTTACACATCCTATGAGATTGCAGTTCCACCTCCAGTTGAAAACACCCCAGTTTAAAGTTCTGCAAGATCAACTTCAGGCTGACCAAAGTTTAAACTAGCCTTTTATTTCCTGATTTTGGACTCATTAAGAAGTAAAACCAGCACAACTTTATATACAGAATGGTTATCCAGAAACAATTCACTTAAGTTTCCCCCACTGCTAAAAACACAGATCCTTTTTATTAGTTAAATCTCATGTTCAATTAGAGCTTGATTGCAGTTAGTAGCATGATGTGCAAACCGGTGAAGGCCCATAAAGCAGATGGTTAAGACTCTGGACACAAATAAAAGAAAAAAACATGCTACACTTCTTTTTTAAGTGGCAGTTCTAGTGTACTGTAACTAAATGGCGAGGTACTGAATGCCACGTAATGAATAATATGGCAAATGCACTGCAGTGCAAATAAACTGTTATGAGTTACACTTCATTTTAATTAGGCACTCAGTTCATATTCTTCCACACTTTGAATAGACCAAACAAATAAAAACAAGGCATAGAGCTTTGTATACAGCTCCTGCAATACTCAGTACACAGCTTAGTTCCCGTGTATTTTTATGATCAGCCTATAAGCAGTCTGATAACCATAGGGTATTCTTACTGATTGTCGTTTAGAACAAATCCTGTTGCTCAATAGAAACAACCTTTGGAATGAAGCAGGTCACTAAACCAGGGAACTTGTACAGGAGAGCGGGAGATACATTTTCTTTAACATCATGTGCACTCTGAACACCATCACCTGTCAGCAGACAGCCTTGCTGGACGCTGTCACGATCTGCCAGCCCTGAAGCTAGGAGCCAAATTAAGTGGCAACCTTTCCAGGCCTTCGCCATTCGAAGGTCAGTGCCATGTTGCAGACTCTTCTTAAAAGTGGACTTATGCTGCTCTTCCAGCTGTCAGTTACTTCAAAGTGAGCAGTGCCTCTGTGGCACCAACATCACACCTCACACCCACGGAGCTGCTTAGCTCATGGCATTGCAATCTTGATGGGCTCACCTGCAGCCAAAGACAGCTTTTGGGGGGGGGGCAAAAGAGAAATTCTTGCAGGCAGCTACATGAGGGTAAAAAGAACCAACATCTTTGAGTACCCGCCTTACTTTTGCAAATCAGTGTTATGCTTTAAGTGATTCTGCCCCAGTAATTCAACCCCACCTTAATTGCAGCTTATCTTCTCAAGGTACTGTATGCAACAGCGCTATGAATGTCGTTTGGGGTAGGGGGACCTATCCTCCTGGCATCGGATCAATATCACAGCTCATTCTACACAGTTTATTAGTTCTGCATTCAATGGTCACAGCTTTTGGTCTGATCTGGTCTCGAATGAGAGGCTGAGAATGCGAGAGATGCGAAATAGGCTCCGTGTACCATTACCAGATAATGCATTTTCAATCAGGTTCATGCAGCTACAATATAGTATTTATATCTAACATTCAGGGAATTTAAATGTCTATGGTTAACACATTACTTGAAAGCAAAGAGCCATGAAGAACATGGCATGCCTTTAGAATCAGCGTTAAGTCTTATGGATGACCCTTAGTGAAGCGGGTGGGAGGTATCTGCAAGCAACGAGTTAATCAAATGATCAGAAAGAACAACTCCTCATTTGACTACCACCTTAAAGTTAGGCTGCTGGAAAGAGATCATATTATGTACACATGTATACATATAATTGTTATATTATTATAGATATATGTTATATATATATAGTATTGTTATATTATATATATATATTTATATGCACACATACATAACACAGTATACATATACATGCGCATATCTATGTAGATAAATATACCTCTGTGTGTGTCTGCATGTATCTCAGACATTTTCAGTCCTGCAGGCAATAGCCCACCATTGACCTGCATGTGGCTATAATTATCTATATTCTCAATTACCACGTTATACATTTCACTTTCATCTCGCTGACAGAAACCCAGGGTTGCACAGGTGATTTTGATTTCCCCCCAGTTTCATCAAATCTCGCTGAACCTGTGGGCTGAAACCCATTTAAGGCCAGTGCATCTGCTCCCTTGACCTTCCAGGTGAAAGGAGCAGGATTGGGTTGTGTCTGACCTGGAAGCGCTTGAACTGCACGACAGACAGAGGGTTGTGTGAATATTTCGTGTACTGCAGTTACTGGAGTCTGGGAGACGGTGTCTGTGCCAGATATGGTCTTGCTGGAGAGTGAAGACCAGAGGAAGATGTTTAAGGTTCAGGTATAACATGGAAGAGGGGGGGAGTAATGGGTGAGATGTTGAGTTTTGCTTTTTTTGGTGATACAGAAACCCTGATGGACCAGCTTAGGTAAAGAGGTTGGACTACAGAGTTGTTCCTTCTTCCTTTTTTTTTCCCCTTTCTAAAAGCAATCCCACTGAGCTATGAACTTTGATTAATCCAACTATTTCACCTTTCACTGTGGGGCCACAGACCTAAGCTATTGACATTGGACAAGTTTTTGTGCATTTGCAACGAAGAACAGATTATTTTTTTTTTCCCCATTGTA
This sequence comes from Pedionomus torquatus, assembly GCA_013398155.1. NCBI lineage: Eukaryota > Metazoa > Chordata > Aves > Charadriiformes > Pedionomidae > Pedionomus > Pedionomus torquatus. The sequence continues at coordinate 201,717 of VZRU01016605.1, read as the reverse complement.
TTTAATCTTTCAAGATTCCTGGAAACTATAGAGGAGGTTTGATTGAAAGGATTAGTACATATTTCATGTAGAGTAAATGTTTTGGGTTGGTTTTTTTTTTTTTCTGTTCGCAGGGTCTGCATTATAGGCAGACAGCATTATGGCATCTAAGTAGTGTTAATAAATTTCAGTATTCTTAATCTTCAAATATTTCAATTCAATTGACTAGTTCATTTTAAATGGGGTCAGTGCTGCATTTCTTGTAATGTGTGGTGATTGGTTGATTTTTCTGTGGCAGTATTAAATTGCCGTAGTAAAGCATGGAGTTCAAAATCCCCTGAAGTAAATGTATAGCATTATTTTTGACCGTAAGAATAGGGTCAAAATATGACAAATTATACTTGCAAGTAACTTCTTCCTTGAGCCTGATGTACAGAGTCATAGACTCCAAGAATCAGGAAATGATGGCTTCTACTGCTACTACTAGAAGGTCAACATATTTAATAAAGAGCCTAATTTCAAATACACCTTTTTTTTTTTTTTTTTCCCAGGATGTTATGTGTTTGTTTTACACTGCTAGTCAGTACCTTTCCAAAATGAGGGAGATGAAGTATTTCTCAGCCTGTTTTATCAGAGGCTTTTGTCTCCCATGTCACCTCTCTGAACTACACATGGTCTATGCAGCAGCATCTTTTATACTTACTGTAGTCCCTAAAGGCCATCCAATACTGTTATTTACATTCTTGAAGATAAGGACCATTGACACAGAAGTGCTTGTCTGGTTACTCCTTGCTTATTACAGGCTTTCACAGTCCAGGATCATGGAATCATAGAACTGTTAGAGTTGGAAGGGACCTTCAAGATCATGGAGTTCCAACCCCCCTGCCCTGGGCAGGGACACCTCCCACCACACCAGGTTGCTCCAAGCCCCATCCAGCCTGGCCTTGAACCCCTCCAGGGATGGGGCAGCCACAGCTTCTCTGGGCAACCTCTTCCAGTGCCTCACCACCTTCACAGCAAAGAATTTCTTCCTAATATTCAATCTAAATTTCCCCTCTTCCAATTTAAAACCATTTCCCCTTGTCCTGTCACTCCAGTGCTTAACAAAGATCTTTCTTCTGTGGGATGGAGCCATGGTGAGCTCCCACAGCACACTGGAAGGAGCCTTTTGTCCTAAGACCTTCACAAAAAATTACTCTTCTGTTAGCAGTTTGAACATCTTACACTTGAAACACTATTTTTAGTAAATTGCCTGGTCTTACAGACTTGCAGGACTGGAGATGTCCATCAAGTTAGTATTTTCTACTATAAATATACTTATTGTTGCTTCTATAAAGCTGGGAGTAGGATGAAAGGGTAAATATAGAGTATTCTTGGGGTCAATATGATATTACTGTGTTGCCCAGGGAAACTGGAAGCTGTGTGGAGCACTGTGCTACTCTGAGCAGTTCCAAAATGGTTGCAAATTACAGCTATCTGGTCTGCCAAACCTGTTCAAACTTAATGGTCTTATCCTGCTCTTACCTCACCTGACTAAATGACAGCTATTCAAATTCTTCCCAAAGCTAATTAGGAAAGTGTGATCATTGACTTCTTATCTTTTTCTTCATCTCACTTGCCAACTGCTCACATCTTCATCAAGGAGACTCCAGAGACCTTTTTTTAAAGCTTGCTGGGCTTTTTCTCTTGTGTCAGTGGGATCTACCTAACGCCTCATCTCTCACCTTTAAACTCTTCTCCTTTGGGATCTACCTCCACAAGTCTCTAGACTTCAGCATTCCCAGTGCCGTAGATATGACTCTTGTAATATTGAAAATGGTGGTGAGTAGAAGTGATATACTCTTCTGACCATTAACCTAAAAATCCCACCAGCTGGTGGGAAGAAGAGGCACCTACAGCTAATATTACTGTGATACGACACAGGTTATAAAGTTCTGGGGAATAAATATTCCATATGATCCACCCAGTCTTTCTGTTATTTTTTTTCACTGAACAACCAGGAAGCTACAGAAGCAGAAAAGATGTCTAGGAATTAGATGTCCACAGAGAAGTTGAGAATGATTTCTTCACACGGTGTGGTGAAAAGAGCTAATAAGTGGGTCAAAGCAAAGGGCTTCCAGCAAATCAAAGACCCAAGGACCAGAACCAGAGAATTTAGATTGGCTCTCGGTGGCAATAAAAATCCCAGCTAACTGCTTTCTTCTTGGCCAGTGAATTCTCCAGAACTCAAACTGCTTAACTACCTTGATGCAAGATGCTTCAAATCACACTTTGCCATCTCCTGCTTTCTATACCTGTGCTCCTGCTGGTTTTCAAGCACACCTTTCTAATAAAAAAGCATTGCTGACCCCCTGAATTGGGAAAATAAGCTCTTCAGCAGCAAGACAAGTGCTGCTGTGCTAATTGGCGTTGATTGGTGAAGTGGCTGTTCATACTGCTGGAGGAATGGGAGTGGTCTGTGAATTTTCAGCCTGTCAACATAATTTGATTGGGATTAAATCAGAAAAACAAATCTGGCATTGGAACAGTTTTATGGACTTCTGGAATGTGTGCTGCTTAACACTTGCATGAAGCTTCTTTTGTAATTTAGTCCACGTAGTTGTTTTCAGTTGATAAAACCACAACTGAGCCCTTTTATCACAGTAGGAAACTTCCCTCTCCCCTCAGATTTTTGAGCAATAACAATCCTGTGGGGTAATAATTATTCTAGATGCACTGTACCATGTAAATTAATCTGTTGCTTTGGTAGTACTACTCCAAAAAGCAATGCTGATGGTGTATGCTCAGAATGAGCAAATTAATTAGCCAAACTGTGAAATCAAATAAATCTCACAGCAGTGACCTCTGTGTCACTGAATAAAGAAAGACATTAAGTTGATGTGTAGTTGCTCTAGCTGAAGTAAAACCCGAACTTAAAAGGGCTAAATGTTCTCATTATTCTGACTTAAAATAGACATTCGGGCTGGCAATGCGTGGCTGGCAAGGAGAGATTGATGTTTGATGTCCATTTAGATTTTGTCCGGATCCGCTGCCAACAGGCACGTATAGCAAATGCTACAAACCAGAAGGTTTTGTCGGAAAGCGGCACCAGGGATGAAAATCAAACCCTATAGATTTGCCATCGATATGGGTTTGCGCTGCACAGTATCTCTGCCGTACACAGAGGCTCACTGGAGCTGGCATCTCATTTGGCTTTGTGTAGCACTTGACCTCTCGGCTGCTGAACTTGGAGATACCCTTCAGCGCTGACGCCTTTATCTCACCCTCTCTGGGGGGTGAGACTTTCCAGAAGCTCTGAGGAGCGTTCGTGATTTTGGATAACAGCAGTACTCCATTTTCCTTCTTCCTATGTTAAAACCCCTAAAATAAAACCGGATATTTGCAGCTTTTTACGTAGCAAAGAAAGGAAATTTATGAATTTAGTCTCAGGGTTGTACAGCAGCGCACGCTCTGCAGGGTTGCAGATGTTATCGGCCATGGTGTTATCAGCATATGCTGATGGGACATGAATTTAGTGATGTTTTGCAAGAAAATGATTGCAGGTAGCTCAAAATCTTGTCAGTTGTTGTGCTGTCATCTATCTCAGAATTACTGCAGGACGAATAAGTATTTTTCATCCAAGGGGAAAAAAATAGTACAGTCTTTTCTGCATTTATTTAGTAAAGGTCAGAGTGATATGTGGAAAAGTTCAGTAGGTTGCCCTACCCAGAATTGGATGTTCAGCAGTCAAAAACTGTGTATAATTTGCTGCTGGGGATGTATTTAAGAAGTGAAGGGGCTTTTGCCTGAGTGATGATGCATCGGTGGCAGGAGGAGTCCCTCGATGGGAAACCTGACTCAGGAAAGGAGATTTGGTGGGGTTTGGTACCAACGGTCACTCAGCCAGCAAGTCCCTTTGAGGTAACTGCCTTGTAATGCTTTCAGTCTGCAATTTTTTAGTTACTAGAGAGTATTGGAGTTATTTAGTTTGTTTCTCCATTGGTCAAATACTTCCAAATCCCATTTGTGACCAAAATCATTCATGCCTGGGGAGTTTCTACAGCACAAATGGGAGTGTTGGTAATTCTTTCTTCACCCGCTAATTTTTGGTTAGGCTGCAGGAGTCATCCTAGATTCCCAAAATGATTTTTAGCTATCGAACTCCCACTGGTTTCAATGGAGACTGTGTGTCTTTGTAGGAATTCAGCACCTAAAATCTCAGATAATCAAAACTATACTGTGCTTTTTCATGTATAATCGGCAAAATGAGGAGGAACACTTCATTCAGCTACAGATGTATTGGTTCCATAGGATAAAATCATTAAAGATCACTGCGCTGTTACTGAGGGAGAATATACGTGCATGATATTGATGCTTACAAGGTAGACATATACCATGTACAAATTGCAGTGCTCCTGTCCAAAGTACTCGGTGTTAATCCCTCCGATCAGGAACCATCACAAACTCAATTCCCCCTAGCTGGCATCTGTAGTATTGATAGTGAATGCATTTATCTGTCATTTAATTCTGTCTATCTACCTTGCAAAACATATGAATAAATGAAAAGGACCTGTATGAGGTGGGACACAAAACCTCTGTGTCTGTGTATCAATATATAAGCAGGAAATTGATTCTAATGTAAGTCTTAAAACAAAGTTGATAATAGATTTTATATATATATATTTTACCAAGAATTGACTGGTTTGGGTTTGTGTTTTTTTTTTTTTTTGGAAACTCTTTATTTTACAGTTAGTGATTAATAGTAAGACTTCAAACATTATAAAAGATTTGGGGTCTTTCAAAAGCGAAGCCCCCAGTAGGTACAGCTGCTGGTTCCTGCCGTGCCCCAGATAGAAGGCTGGCGTCGGGTGTAATTCAGTGGGATTCAGATGAAATGCAGAGACAAAGACCAATAGCAAACCCAGCGGGAGCCCAGCGCTTCATTCGCCATGTCCCATTAGGTTTGTAATATGGATACTTTAAGCACTGAGGGTTTTTCCATTAAAGGAATAATATTCCTTTTTAAGGAACCTGTTGGCGATAATTTTCCTTCAGAGACTTAATTTGCACCGTGCTTTCACTAGAAAATAGCAAACTGACTTTCTTGTGAAGTTGTATTCATCCTCCCAAGGATGTGCTGTTCTCCACCACCTCTGCCTTGGCTGCGGGCTGGGGTCACTTATCGATGAGATGATAACGATACAAATATCTCCCATACAATATTTTTTGATAAAGCAGTTAGTTTCTTATGGCTTTTCACTTCTGTTTTTTAATTCCCATTTCAGACCACTTCCCTGGTTCTTGGTTTCAAATCTGATAAAGCTAGTAGGAGGAACTTGCTACAATTAATAAATATTTCAGTAAAGAGCATGTGAGCCATTTCTTTCTTTGACCGTGCTGATGTGACTTCGTTGAACAATTCCTGAGTTCCATCAGGATCACCAAAAGGAAAACCACACTGGAAGGGTTCCTCTAAAATTCAGCTAGCAGGAGCAGAGTGGAATAACCTGATTGGAAAATGGCCTAGATGATTATGATGTGGGGAAAATTGTGGGAAAATTTCTCCAAAAAATTAGTTCAGCAAGTTATTTTATTTCAGTTATATCAAAATTGCATCATTTTGAAGTGATTAAAATTTTATTTTGAGTGTTATTTTGATAAATCTTAGTCTTTCACAGTTTATGAATTATGTAACATTGTACATACTAATACATTATTCAAACCAATATTTTAATATAAATGAATTGGGATAAGCCAAAACAAAAGATTTTTATTTTATGCTAAAGATATATTTTAATACCACTAACCCAAAATTGGGAAATAATGTGTTTCTTGCTTGAAAAACCTTCTTTGTCTCCTTTGCAACTGCTGCTAAACTGCGCTCTTCAACCCAAACACAATTCTTCAAAAACTTGTAGACCAATTGTAATTTTAATGTTTCTTATTCAGAACTAAAATATATTTCAAGAGCCACTCTCAGATGAGATAAATGTACTATTGTTTACATTTATGATAACCTTAAGATCCTGAAAATGCCTTACAAAAGCTAATTACATGCTTTTATTTGCTGTTAGTAAAAACAGAAGAATAACAGCCCAACTCATTTCATCCCTACTGTGATTTCCTCTGGGCTAATTAAAGTGTACTCGACTGATATCTCAACTGCACAGCTATAGGCAATCAAAATATTTAAAGGGACAAGCATCACCTCGGTGCTGTGCTCTCTGTAACGAGCTCTGCTGCTAAACAGGACTGAGGGTACGTTTATGGGTACTGCTGAGTTGAGTGACCTAAGGACCTGCCCTGGAGAAAGAGCTTATGCTGTCCTGTCCTGTCAGCACTTCGTGCTGAGGGTTTGTGTCACACAGTGCTGATTGGGGGTGATTCCAGAGGTGTCCCAGCTCCGAATGTCTACAGAACTCTTAGCGAGGTGTCCCGTTCCTCCTCCCATACCATCTTGCTCCAGCATCACTCTACAAACCCTACCTGAAACCATCCCACATGTGTAAACCCAATGGGGTCAACCAGCAGAAACACTGCTCTGCACCAAGTGCAGGCCAACTTTCCCATGGGTGGCTGTGGAAGCAGTAAGAGAAATAGGATGCTAAAGCCAGAGCTACCGGTAATCATGGCACCCAAGGGCGTTGCTGCTCTCCACAGGAGTTTACAACACTAGCTACCACCACCCTCCATTTTGGGAGAGGATGGACTCTTTCCTACCAAACTTTTCCAAAAAGAATAAGTCTTGTGCTGTCTGTAGATACCAAAGTGTCTGCAATTCAAGAAAACAAACCTTCAAAATACTTATATTCGAAGATCAAAATGGGTTTTATGTGCAAACATATAGTACTAGCACATAATGATATATTCTAAAGGAAATGGAGGTGCCATCGAGGTCAAAAAGAGGGTGATCAAACAAAAAATATTGCCCTCTTATTCAACAATTCCCCCTCTATGCCTCAGTGCAAATGGACAGATTTTCATAAGTAATGGCTAGATTAACGCTTTTGAATGTCTGGCTAATGCATTGTGGTGCTGATGAAAAAATGAGCTCTTAAGAAAAGCTGATTCTTTACAAGCAACTACCATTGACTTTTTTGACATTGACATTTACATTTATAAGTAACGTGAATGGACTATTCTTCACCTTTAAATGCACAGGGTATTTGTCTTTCCTATTTCTAGGCAATCCAGCTTGCTGATGGGTCTTTAATGCCAAGATCCAGTGTGTATTAATTTTTACAGCTGTTAAGGAAGAGAGATGCTAGAATGGAAATACTAAGTCATCAGCCCTTTCCTATCATGTTATACTATCATGCTCTGAGGCAATAAATAACAGTGATTCACTCAGAGTACGTAAACGTCTCCATTAAAATACTCAGTAGGCTAAAGAGACCATCAGTGGTCTCCTGCGGTTTTTGTTTTCTTGAAATGTTAATATTTAGCTCATCTTATTTTCTATCTACCCTAAACAGTAGTGTTCTCTCCTGCTACTCCTGAGGTAGACATGGGTAGAAGCCCTACTTTTCTGGGCATTCAGCCCACGGGGGATGCCTGAAGCCATTAGCAGAAACACTTTTCTTCGCTTTTATGATATGAATACTAATTTTGTCCTAACTTCTGTTGTGGCTTTTTCTTATTCTTGAGAAATGAATCTTTCCCCTTCAATGTGCATTCGTTCTACTGTGATTTTCATCAAGATCTCTGTCCCCTTCCTCAGTAACGTAGCAGAGCATATGAATTTCCAAGAGAAATCTTCATGTTTTCTTCCTCTTGCAGTGGTCCCATGGATTAGATGGTTGTGCTTCTACATACTTAAAATATGTTTCTTTTTAGGCCAAACAAGAATTGAAAAAGGTTCTTGTTTTGTTTCAGGCTTCTTGTTTTGTTTCAGGCTATGACCTGAGCCTTCTGGAAAAAGAAAACAGTATCATTTTCTGAGTGAAGCCTTGCTACAGTAATGAGATTTAAGTAGGATGTATAAAATGTTATCCAACATTTAAGTGCTTAACCTGAAACAGTTCCATTTCATCCATCATCCAAAGCATGTACAATAGCTTTATTCAAGCATTAAGTGAAAATAATTCTTTCTGTCTTTACCAGAAACCCCAATCAGTGCCCATTATGTCAGTCAAGGTCTGGCTGTAACGTTACCACAGAGTAGAGCAAAGAGCACCAGGGCTTTGTAGCAAAGTGAAATCTTTCCTGAAGGGCCCTTTTCCTTTTAAAGTCCTAATTGTAGAGGATTATGGTCATTATTTCTTACACTGGATATAAGAATTCATATCCACTGAAGTTGACAGGTGATGGGACTTTATTAAACATCAATAGAAGTATCAAAATTGGCCTCAAAGAGAGAACCCATTTTGTCTCTTGTGGTTTCCAAGTTTGTACTTTGAAAGACTCATAGAATTTCTGCAGTCGTTTGCCTTGTCCTTGAACTTTCCGTGTCTGTAGGAAGAGAAAGAGACATGCTAAGAGGGAAAGTTATCAGGCCAATCTCCTTTTTGTTTTTGTTTTGTGTTGATAGCAGGCACTCTGAGTGTCCAAGGTAACTTGCCACTTTCCACTTCCCAAGGTAATGCATCAATTGTTTAAGAAGGAAAAGTACCATAAGATATATAGCAAAAAGGTGACTGGGAGAGAAAAAATTGTCCTTGGCATGTGTGTGTTGTCTCTCATGCGCTCTCTCCGTCTTCTTTAAACAAACGCTAGGAGCACAGTAGGAGTGCTGAATTGGAGTTACACGTTTTCAAGGACGAGTACAATATTATTAGAATAACAGACTCATGGCTGACCCAGAAAAAAAAAAAGAACCAAGGATGTAAAATACAAGAATGTAGACTTTGCCAGAAAACCGGGCATAATAAAAGAGAAGTGATGACACTGAGAAGGGATTATACAGGACTGACAATGAGAAACAATCGTATTTTGGCAGATAAAGCAGAGAAACATTGATGGAATGTCAGTGCAACTAAGATACTCTTAGCTTTTGTTTTTGAATATTTCACTTGATTTAAATTTCCCCTTGGGAATATAATTTCCAGTTTTTATTAGAACTGAGGAATAACAAAAAAAGTGCCCAGCTTTCCCCTAAAAAGTATTACTCCTGCCACAGTCTACAGGTGATGTAGTCCTGGATTTTTGTGATTACAGCTAGATGTGTGCAGGCATGGGATGATTCAAAATAACACCTTAAATTTCACATCCCCAGGCTTCACAACAGCGTAACATGTTTCCACCATACATCTGGCAGAGTGAAAGGGAAAGACTGTTGAATAAGTTTCTTCTGTTAACGACTTCCCTTTTTACTAAAAGAACATCAGATGGAGGATTTGGCCTAAGCTCTTTTGCGTGGCAGACCCATAGGCATCCACATTTCAAAGAAATGCAAAATTGCATAATGTAAAGTTGGGGGTCTCGTGGTTTAAGTTCTGTCTGTACCTTTAGCCACCTTCTGCCATTACCTCACCTGTGCAGGCATCAGCAGCTCTCGCTGGAAAGCAACAGTTGGCCAGAAGCTTCACGGCCCGTCGGTCCTTCCAGTTCTGCTCCTCTCCAAGAGAAAGTTTTTCAGAAGTTATGACGCTGCTGCTAGGACAGGACATGTTAATACAGCCACTGAAATGCTAGTTGAAATAAGACTTACCCTCCTATAGTCTAATGACGGAGTACAGAGACTGATTGCGAGGGAGAGGAAGACCTGCCAAAACTGGGAACCAGCTTTGGTGGACAAAACTGGTTTATAAAAAGAGTGTATTTCAATCTCTGCACAGGATTTAGTAGGAGGAAAACCACCAGTATTGAAGTGTATTTATATAAAGTGCCAGCAAAGAATCTATTGTGTTGAAGAAAAGAATACCTGGAACAATTTTACAAGCAGTTTTCCTGGCTCTGCACAAGGATCAGGGGCTCGGAGCTCTGGAAGGCTTTGAGGACAACCATTCTGCAGATGATATCACAGCAGAATAGCTTGCTTCAAGTGGCCACACTAAAACTGGCTAAAGAAAAGCCTCAAATAGCAGTCCGTGCAATTGCACCCAGCTGCCCAGCTGCTTCTACAGCCCCTGACAGATGAAAAGGGAAAGTCCACGAACTGTAGAGCAACACCACAGCCACGATCTCCATAGCTATGTATGCCCTGTCTCATGTAGAGCTGTACTGAAAGCTGAATCTTCTGTTTGTAGACCACGCTCATCCTTTCTTCACACAGGTAAGAATGTGCCATTTAGAAATTCCTGTGAATTTGCACCAATGTAAATAAAAGCAGATTTGCTCCAACTGAGGTGCTGCAAGACCCATCTAGAGTCAATTAATTTTTGTCTTAGAACAGGGGAGAAATGAGCTCGTGAGATCAGAACTACACGTTCTTTATTTGCAAATTACAATTACAGCTGTTCTCTGTAGCAGTTTTTTGTGTTCAAGTCTTTGCTGTCCAATTCAGGGTATGGGATTTCAAATGCAGTCAGTTCTCCTTCTTAAGAAAATTCCCTGTCATTACCAATTACTGCTGCACATTGCAATTGTCTTTTCAACATTGGAGTCTTCTTTTTGTTGTGAAATCTTTAAAGTAAAACTCATTATCCCACCTTAATAACAAACACAGGGTTTAAAACAGAGTATGCATACGACATTAAGGGCTGTAACAAGGAAAAATCAGCAGAGCTCTGTAACTAGCTTAGGAAGCTTTACTTTGGCACAAAATATTTTTTATTAATTTGTCTAAAAATTCTTAGGTGTGTTTAAATGGTCATTAAAGATAAAAGGAAAAACAACTTTCTGTCAGTTCTTTCCCATGCATCACTTCAGAGGACACAGGTGGGTTTGATCTGATTTTATTAAAACTAGGGAATTTGTGATCTATTTGGGTTTTTTGTATTTTATGTATTTTATAATTGACACTTGAAGACAAGAATACGTGTCTCCCAGGTAAATGGCATATTTAAATTTGAGATCAAAACCATCAATAATTCTGTTTTGACCATGGTATATTGTTCAATGCTCTTCTTATTTTCAAAAAACATAACCCAGGGCTTTTTCTCCCCAGTAATTAAAAATATGTTAAGTGAATATATTTACTTCATGCAACACAAAATATTTACAGGTTTTTCTTTTGTCCTCAGACATCAAATTTTGATTCTGCAATGTGTTTAAATAGGATTCTACAGAGCAAGTTACAATTTGAGTTCAGTGGAGAATCCCATGCCCAAAGGGAATCCTTTCCAGGTACTAGAATATGACCTTCCCAACTGAGGCTGTTCCACTGCAGATCCAGAACCACACAACAGCTTCACCCACGTGCCTTTACAGACATTGAGGGAAATTTTGGCCTTTGGAAGTCAAAAGTTCCCACTGGATTCAGCTGGTCCAGGACAGAGTGGCACTCAACTCATTAATGATTTAAATGAAATCAAATATTCACACAGTAACATGCTTGAGTAAATACAGGAAAAAAATGTATTTTAAATTGTGCATTCAACACCTACATTCCCTATACTAAAAAGGGAGAATGAACAGGCCACCAGTAGATGTACCACAAAATGAAGAGTATCTCCATGAGCTCAGAATAATTGGAAACAGAGAGAGCAGATTTTTTTCAATACAAGAAAAAAGTGAATTCCTACGCTCTTTACAATGTCAGCCCAGTGAAACTATTCATCTTCACCAACAGAAGGGAGACAAGCAGCTGTTTAATGAAATCCTGGTACAGATCTATTCCAGTTTTTGAGCTCCAACATTTCTGGAAAGAGATTAAAATATGTATTTACTGAAATAATGTTTAAAAATAATCTGTTGAAGAAAAAAAGTCCATTTTTGACACCTACTTTGGCTCAGCTACCGGCTATTCAAAGTGATTCTACGCCAAGTTTAATTAGAGCCTTCGTTTTCATTTGGAAAAGACTGACTTAGTTTAATCAAAATCATTGGCTAGAGGATGACCACTTCTTTGGAGAGGCAGTACTTTTTTTATAATGTTTTTGAAAGAAAAGATAGTCTTTTTGATGCTTTTGCAAGGTGACATTTAATTAAACATCTCCTTTGAGTCAAAATGACCTGGTTCCCAATTAATATTTTCCAGTCAGATGAAACCAGGAAAATGCAGTTCTAGGAGATTTTTCCACGTAAATCAATTGTTAGAATTCAGTTTTCTACATAACTTTTAGCTTTCATGAAACCACAGGGTTGGATGAAAACATGTTTCACACCAAATTCTGGAAATAAAAAAAAAGAGGAATTTACTTGATAATCAGTCTGTATGATTAACAAGATCTTCATTAAAATGCATGCACAAGAAGAAAAATTCTCTAACCTGACATTCAGAGAGACACAAGGTGAAATCATAACCTCCCTGCTTTGTGGCGAGAATTTCATGGACACAAAAAGAGCAAACGCTTTACCTCTCAGCATCCTGGTAAATCTGAGTTGAAACTGCATTCAGTACCTTTATGGGCAATTTATAGAATCGTTTATAAAAATGAAAGCATCTACATGCATGCAATGCTCAGTTTGCAGAGCAGAACTTGTACTTTCAAAGCAGATTTTAAGTCTTTGTTCGAATTCTCCAGGCCAAGTAAAAATACAGGGAAAAAAAAGCCCTAAAACGTTAGAAAACATATTCCCTTAGGTCTGTCTCATGCCAATTTGCTAAGGAGATCTTAGCTATAAGCAAATCACAGCAACAAAAGTCTCTGAAGAATGGTTGTAGAGTTTTTTTTATCCCAAAATTTTCAATTTTTGGAGAGTGCTGGGTTGCTGATAGGGCCATTGGGCAGGTTCCCATTGATTCATAGAATCTTTAGAGCTGGAAGGGACTTTAAAGATCATCCAGTTCCAACCCCCTTGCCCTGGGCAGGGACACCTCCCACCACACCAGGTTGCTCCAAGCCCCATCCAGCCTGGCCTTGAACCCCTCCCTTACTGAAGGCAAACAGAGTGAGGAAGCTCTCAGGTCAACTGTGTAATATTCTGTCAATTTATGCAGCTGGACTGGATTTTACTGGTCACAAATCCCTCTAACTCCCAGTGCAAGCAACAGCTGATTTTGCATGTGGGTGCCTTGCAGGATGCATTTCAGCATCTCGCACCTCCTGTAAACCCAAGCATGGGGGCACAGAGGGTGACTCATTGTAGCTATCCTAAAATAATGCTGTGATGGAGAAGGAAACTAAATCTGAATCAAATGGTTGGAGCCAAGGCCAACATCCTAATTTGATAATTTCTACCAGGTGTTCTTGAGGGTGTACTGACAACTCAGCCAAGGGCAAACCCCGCAGGTGAGGGAACACCCAGGTGAAGTTTATGATATGAAGGGGCTTCACCTGATGAGAATTAGGACACAAATCTAATCTCTGCAGGTCTTTTCCATTTCAAAGCATGTTCTGAGGGATCAAAGTGCAGTGAAACACATAGAGTGGACTATTCCTTTTTATAAAGCAGCCGTTGCTGGGGTGTAGGTGGTCTTGTACCAGCCCACAGCCCTGCTGGGAGGGCAGTAATAGCTTAACTCACATGGTCACCACCATCAGATCTGTCCTTCTGGGTTGGTTTTGCTTGATAGAGGGCCAAAATAGCACTCCAGGAGCATGGGTACGATGGAGCACGACCCCACTGCTGTGCCACAGGACGGCTCTGCTCTCGCAGGTGAGATCTGCAGGGGTTTTTCCTCCTGCAAGATGAAAATGTTTATACTTTCTTCTTGCCTACAGGAGTATTTGGGTTTAAACAGATCCCTGTTTCTCAAAGCATGTGCTAAATTAAGCCACTCTTAGAAGGTATTTGAAAGTATCAGGAATTATGCTTTTATTGAAACTAAATATGAGTTACTTCTCCCTGCTGAATCCAAGATACAAGCTGCTACAGAGTTTCTAGGAGTGTATAATTATTATTATTTCCATTCCATATGGAACTTAATTGTAAATCTGCCAATGAATTTATGTTAGTGTTCAACTTGCCTGCCTGGATGAGTTTGGAATTTATTATTTCAATTTTATTCCCCACACTTTTTGTGGGAAATATTTTGTATTCTTTAGTGAAAGAACTCATACTGAATTTACAGCCCTTTGTTCATCAATAAATTCAGAAAAATCGAATTATTGTTAGGCATAAAACCCCAAATACTATATTATTAAAGTATGTTTTGAGACAAGGCATCATCATGTTTTATGAGATGTAGCTCAATGCTAGATCTCTGTGTATGACACACACAGAGTGGATTTTTTGAGCCTGGTTGGGTTATTTTTTGGTTGAAAGATTGGTCTGGGAAATAAATAATTACTAGTGAATATTTTTACTACTGTCAATTTGCTCATGTTTGTGTTATTTTCAGTGCTTCCTTCTTTTTTTTTTTTTTTTTTTTTTCTCTCCTTGCACTGGCTATTTTTAATTAGGATCCGAATTTGAACGTATTACTCATACTGATGAGTAGTACATGCCTTATGCAGCCTTGCTGTTTTCAGGCAGCTATTTTTCCAAATAAGCACTGACCAGTGCTGTGGCAGGAATTATGCTTCCTGGCAAGGAGGGGAAGGCTCCTCATTATACAAAACGTACTTAGGCCATTGTGGGCTAGTGGGTTTTCTCATTAGGAAAATAGAAAGGATGAAAAATCATACTATATTTATGACTGCCATGTTCCTCCATCACTTGCACCATCAGCAACGGTCACAGCCTTCCCTGGGAACAAGGACAGAACAGGGCTAAATATCGTTCTGAAGCTGCTCTGAAATAAACTACTAGAATCGAGGAGTTTTACATAAAATCTTATAACCTCCGTTCGATAAAACAAACAGGTAGATGGAAATCCAGGGTAAGCTAAACAAAATCAAAGTAATGGATGATTTATAATTCATGGTCTGCTGTATCCATCCTAAATCTCGCTAAGGTAAACCTGTAGCTTAAAATACAGCTGAATTCTAGGCACAGAGTAAAAGTTGTAAAATGTAAAGATTGTCCAGAGAGTGTTGGAAGGGTCTACATCTATTCATGTAGCCATACATTGATGAAGAAAACCCTCCAGTTGGGAGTATATATTCCCTAGAAGATCCAACAGAAAAACAATGTTCTTATGGCTAGAATTATCAATATTAAAAGCTGAATGCAAATCATTATAAATTTGAGAGTAAAAAATATTTTTAAAAAAAAAAAAGTTTTATCTTATTTGGACCAGAAATGGATGGTTTATTAATTTGAGCTCCTTCTGAAGTTTTCTGCCATGAAGTGTGCTATATCTATTCATGAAACTCTGCAAAAGACTCAAGTCCAATACCAATCCTAAGGAGATTAAATACTTAAGCATTATACTGTCCTCTAAATTAAGGAAGTTGTATAAGCTTAATTTCCAGAGGATTCTAAATGTGATTAAACTGGATATGCCATGATTAAATATCTTGCTGCTATCCATTTCTGGATGGATTAACTCTGTTAAAATGAACTCTGCCGTAATATTTATTTCAGAGAACTCCCTGGGAGATTTCTTATTCTGTGTCTTAGAATCTTGCCTGTAGTTTGGCAGTTTTGCCCAGAAAATAAATAAATAAATAAATAAATAAATAAATGAAAATTCTGACTGAGAGCACAGATATTACAGAAATCTGCCAAAAGCTCATGGGTGCTCCTCAGATGTGTGTACTAGCACCAGCCCTCTCTGGCAGCCACATTAAATGATAGGGAAGTTTGCATTGCAGGTTCTGAAGCTGAGGCTTCTTGCCTTCCACCTTTGGAGGTTGCTATGGCTGGATTCTCCACTGCCTTCAAGACTCGCCCAATACCAGTTCCACCCAAAAACCACCCCCAAACCCTCACAAAAGCCTCCACACAGCTTCCCAGCAGCCACACCTCTTCCACCAAACTGGTTTCTTTCTGCGTCTGACATTGATATGACTCAATGAGCAAAGGAGTCTTTTCGTAAGAGTTAAGGAGTAATTTGACCTTGCAGTTTTCACCTGGGATTTGCAACGGGGTCCGAAAAGGTTTCTTCATAGCCTTGCATATGCTTTAAAAAAAATACATTGAATCTTATTTTTCCTTAGAATTAGCAGACTGGGAAATATTAATTTTGTGTAACTCATTGTTATGAGATTGCGAGGGATAACCAAGGGCTCCAGTTGCAAATGTTTGTTAAATGAACGCATCGCGTGACGGTTTTCACTGGCCACAACGAACATTTCAGAACTTTATGTGCTTCCAAAATGGCAACAGATAGCCACGTGGAAAATGTCTCCTTTTAATGAGAGTTATTAGATGTTACCTGTTGTCTGAAAGAGGGGCTGTGACAAGTCCAGCCCTTGTGGTCCCTGTTTGTGAAACATCCCACTCCACCCCATCCCACCACGATCAACTTCACTCACAGCTGATCTGTCCATTAAATTTCACATGCAAGAAACATTTCTTCAGTTATGCTTTTTTTTCCCTGGCAGGCCTTATTTTTATTTTTTTTTTACTCTCATATTAGATATGGGATTTGCTGGATGTGAGCAGAGGTGAAAGTGCCTTGACCTACTGCTGGCTGTACTTATGAGAAGTGTGTCCAGGAGGACAGAGGGAGACCTGGAACAAGCTACGTACAAAATGACACTTAAATCTGCGTGGAGTTAGAGTAGCATCCCCACCCAGAGTGGCACATGACCTGGATTGAATTAATATCTCTAATTTAATCTGTGAACTTACCCGCTACAAAAATTGAGGAAGACTCCTTATGTGGATCGATAAAGGTGTAGTGTAGGCTTTCTCATCCACCTGTGTCCCACCACACTGGAGCACAGAGGTATGTAGGAACCACTCACCAATTATATATTTTTTGAAGCTGAAAAGATATTAATGTCTGTATTTTTTTAATACATGCTCATTATCTATTTATTATAAAGTGAACTGCTCAGAGTTCATTGGGATAAACCAACTAAACCACTGCTGAGGTTACTGAGGATGCTTTAATGGCTTTTGTTGAGTTCATCCGTTATTCTTATCCTTAGTACTTTATAAACATGAGTTGTCCCCTCTGTAATTGCTACTTCATGTTTGTTTTTTTTTCCTCTGACCTTATGTCTGCGTGTATTTGGCTGGCTTGCTGTCTCTGTGTTCAGCTGGCCCAATGGGCAAGTCCTATGCAGAAGAAAGGATTTTAAGCCACTAGTTTTCTTCTTCCATTTAAAGCCAGTTCAATTCAAATAAACATCAAATCTACCTGACTGCATCTGCTTGTCAGATAGGTGAATGTCTAAAATCCAGAGTTTATATGTACAAATGCTCAAGATTGTAAAATCAGTAGTTTGGTCAACACCATTTAAAAAAAAAATTAAAAAAAATTCCCCCAATGCAGGGACTGTTCAACAAAACTCTGGAAAACGTAGGAGAAAAAAATATAAAAT
>VZRU01016605.1:93017-184324 GCA_013398155.1 Pedionomus torquatus | reverse complement strand
TAAAAATATAAAAAAATATAAATAATTTCAAAGAATCAGATGCTATCACAGTAGATAGGATTTGGGGGAATGAAGGATACTATCTCACTAGGAGAAGATAGCTCACAGAAATGCCATCTCACTGGAGTGAAAGTAAATAATGTTCTCTTCTCCAAGTTTCTTACCCCAAATGTCAATGATCGGGTCAACATCAGAAAACTGCCCCCAGCACCTGCTTGCGATGAATGAAAGGTCTGTCAACAACGAAGTTAGCACTATTCATGATCCGATTTATATTTTTTGGATGAAACACTAGACTTAGCCTGAAGCACAAGGACCTAGTTTAATGTCACCACTTGGGCTCAGTCCAGTATTACAAGTTTCTCAGCACAGTCCAAAACGAGCCCTGCAGAAAAGAAGCGGCAGCAGCAATTTGTCAGATATTCACTGAGCCTTCCCTTAACTCACTCTCCCATTGCTGACCAGTATCCATCCACAGAGGCATGGACTGGGCTCTGCTGTACACAGTGGCGAGAACAGCCCTCGTGGGCTTCCCTGTGTATTTCTCCTATAGAAAGAAAAGATTTCTCACTGGCTTCTATTGCCCACTGACCACTCGCTCGTCTCTAAAATAAAGACTCGTTTCAGGCTGGGCAAAAAAAAAAAAAACCCCAGAGCTGTGCTGAATTCCTCTTTCTGTGTAGAAAAAGGTACTTTTTTTACACGACACTGCAAACTCGTGGGTGCAAGATAAGGGCTAACCCGAGCATCTTATCACTTAGACCCATTGCTGAGAGTTCAGGAAGCACCTACTCAGGTGTGTGCATCTCGTGATAATTCAGTTGAAGTGAGAAGTTGAAAATGTTGGGGTTTTGTTGTGGATTTTTTTGTGGTTTGGTTTTTTTTGTTGTTGTTGTTGTTTTGTTTTGGTGTTTGGTTTTGTGTTTTGTTTTTGTTGTTTTGGTTTTTTTTTTTACATGGTATAAGCAGAGTCTTAAATAACCGAAAGAAAGATCAGGCTGATCTGAGTAAACATGATTTTTCAGCCCTTTTGTAAGACAGCTGTCAAATGGCAAAAGGATCTATTGGCAATATGGCTACTGTTGAGTTAGCTACAATATTCCTCTCTCCCTGTAATTTTCCTTTTCACCTGCCAAACCTATCCATTTATATGCTTATATCCTGTTATTATATAAAATCAGGATGACAAATTGTACGTCTGCAGCCCTCTTTGTTCCCGCTCTACAGCCCAGTGAACATTCCGGGTGTACATCAGTTTTATGCGAATGTAAGATGTTTGGGGTTTGTGAAAAATGTTGCTCTGCATGATTCATTTTACTGCAGCTAATGCCAGGGAGGGGGAAAAAAAGAAACCCAAACCACAACACCTCTATTGAAAATAATAGCCTGCTCCTTGGACTTTGCACAGGTATTTCTTTCGTCTGGTTGTTCTTTTGTTTAAGCCACTATCCAGGTGGAATAATCAGGTCTCTACGAGGCAGAATCCCATCAACTATGGCATTATATATTATGGTTTCCAAGCATCAGCCACACGTGTCGGTGGACGGGGTTCGTGCCTTATTTATTTATTTTCAGGTTTCTAAAGCTGCAGCCCTGGGGAAGGTCGGGAACCCAGCGCAACCTTGGGGTGGGCAGAGGGGAGGCGCGGTGGGGTCCAGCTGGGAGGAAGAGTAGGGTCCCTTTGGCGCATCCTCCCTCGGTGCCCAGGTGCACGTACCCACCGACGGGAATAACCATAAAAAGGGGAGATGAAACCTTGGTGCCGCTTCCATCAGGCATAAAGCTCTCGTTGACTCCGGTGGGGCCCGGGATTTTATTCCTGGTATGAATTTTCTCTGTCAGACAATTTAAAGATCCTTTTTACGAGGAAAGGAATCTCGCCATCTAAAATACCATGTTTGCAATTCTGGAAATCTCTGACATATGTTTTAAGAGTGTGTCATATTTCCTACTGGGAAACTTTATGACGCCAGTAGCATTGTGGGAAGACAGCTCCACGAAGGCTGCGATAAAGAAGCGGAGATATTCTCTGATGGTGCTGGAGGTCATTTTAAAGTTACAACTTCTATTTTTTTTTTATTTTTTTTTTTAAATCCACTTCCTAAGCCTGACTGTGTTGTTTAAGTAAACAAGAATTGTCGGTATTTTTCTTTGGGCCTCTTTCATTCAGATCTAATATTATTTCATGTACTACTGAGAGGAGCCATACTCGCCTCTTTCATTTTTGTGGACTTCTTCTTTATTTTACTTTATTATTTCAGTAAAAATGGTCCAAAAACCTTTTGAAAGGCAATAGGTGGATTTCCCTCTGGCTTCAGTGAAGTCTGAATCATTAACATGAAGAATATATGCTTTTTCTTTTTCTTTTTTTTCCCCAAGTACCATAAACGCTAATGTGCTTCTGAATCTTTAAGTCTGTAATTGTAAAATAACCCACTCCACGCTGCCTTTGTCTCTTCCGTGAAGCTACCCTGTCATGTACCAAGTATGCAGTTATCAGCAAAACGCCATGCAGTATTTCGTGGTAGCACAGTATGTATCTTGTGTCAGTGCTCTTTGTGAGTTTAGCACAAAATATAACCCTATTAAAATTACAATGCATTTATCACCTACCTCGGTTCAAAGAACTCATGAGCTGCGAAGAATTTAATTAAAACATGATGATTTAATAGGCAGGCTCCATCTATTGTTTACTCAGGAGGTTGAGATTCTGTTTAAAATTAGGTCCCAAATTTAATTTAGGCTTCCACCAACCTTGTCATAGAAATGAGACTCCTGTAGAATGAACAGCCAGCGAGAAGGGGTCCCTTCCTTTTACGCAGCCACAGAATAGTTTGGGAAGTGGAAGGAGAGGATGTCTGCTGTTCTTTTCTAAGAGGATCACAAGGAAAAGAGCATGGACGCTGCCAGGGCTTTCAGTGATGGTCATAAACTCCTGGTGGGGAGGGAAAGGGACCCAGCCTATGGCATGGCCTGTGGAGAGCAAACCTGGGATCCCATTCCTCTTCCTTTCACCAAGGCTCTGGAGACCTTCATTCCTCTTCCCTCACCTCACCAAGGCCCTGGAGACCCTTAGTAGCATTTATCAGCTTGAATTGCTTTGTTTTCCACTAACCATCTTTTCTGTTTTTCAAATAATGAGTCATTCCCGGAGGCAAAGGACTTTCCAGGGCTAAAGCTGGTTTGAATTTCTTTCCTGGGTTTCTGAAACCCGGCTTACAAAAGGATCCCACAAAAGGTCCTTAAAGTGCATTTTATAGGAAAAGCTTCCCATAAAAAACTATAACTAGTAAAGAAAAGGTGCTGCAGCACAGCAAGCCCTTCAATAATTTCATTTATCAGTCACGCAAGGCAGCCAGCACTGGGCAGTTGTCCCCCGGGGACCACGCGAAGGATTTGGGGAGTGGGGGGGCCAGTACATCTTTTAACACTCACCCCTTTACAAGGCAAATATATCTTTCTTTGTACAGATGGATCTCGGTGTGACTCAAGGAAGATATTGTACATGACTTCTATAAACAGCAAAAAAAAAAAAAAAAGGAAAAAAAAAGAAAAAATCCTGCCACAAAATGATTTAATGTACGTGGAGGAAAAGGCGCTGTGCCAGTTTCTCAGTTTCTGTCACAGTTTTAATGAAAAGTGATTCTAGCATTTGAAAAATCTTAAAAGCTGTCCCAGCCAAATGCCATGTTTCTATATATTATCTGAGCTGTAAATCTAAGTTTTAGTAGGATATTACCTACCTCGCTTGATAAAAGACAGTGCTTAATAATTTCTTATTATGAAATTAATTCTTATTTATTATAGCCGTAGCGATGTAATGAAACATTTTAGGGAAATTTCCCTTACATTGCAAAAATGATCCATGGGAAAAATATGTTAATTCAGTTTCATTGCACAAACCCATTCTGTACTCACTGGTGAAGTGCTGCAGCCCTAATTCACTGGCTCCAGCAAGCTGCTTGGATGGTTAGTACGTGTGTTTTCTCATCAGAGAACCTGGCTTTAACATCCGTACCTTGACTCTTAGCAGAAAATTGAAGCTGAAATGCCTGCTGTGTTTTGCATATCAGCAACCCAGATTATTCAAATTCACAGCTCTGAAACCGGTTGTGCCCATCTGGCTTTTGGAAATTGAGGATTCAGCCCTCCCTCTCGGTCGCGGGAAGGGTTATGGTCTCAGCACACGTGGCCTCTGTCAACACCACACCTGCTTACAGAACTTGACCGAATGCATGATAAACTGTGGGTTTGGAAACAAAATATTTATGTGGTTTACCAGACTGCATGATACAGGGACAGCATTGCTGCTGGTGGGGTTGGTGATTGCCTGCAAACACCCAGGGTACCTACAGATGTGCTAGGGAGAGGCGTTGGTTGGTGTGATGGAGATGGCTTAGCAGCCCATGCTGCCCTGTCAGTTCAGATTATCTTTGAGTTTAAAAAAAATGTTTCTTCCCCTTTTTCTCTATGAAAGTCCCATTTTCAAAGTCCTGTTTTCCTTGTTACCCTGAGCTGCCCAAGAAGGCGTGGCGTGGTATAACCCATACTCACTAAGAAGATGGTCCTGGATGCCGTCTCCTTTGGGACAATGGGAGCTTCACCAGGTCCTTTCAACACCCGCAGGCTCAGGTCACTGAGTTACGTTGCCGGTGGGTTTTGCCACCGTGTGTAGGGTTTAATTGTGATTTTTTTCGTGTAACTTGGCTAGGTGCCAGCTCCCTCGCCTTGGTGGGACCCTGCTCTGCTGAGAACTGCAGGCTGTTTCTGCTGAATAGAGCCATGAATTATTTACATCCCCTTCATATAGCAACTTATTGACTACAGCATTGTAAAGTACCCTATTAATGTTTTAAGCATTTCACTTTATTTTAATACAAGTAAATTATTTAGGAAATGTTAAAATGCTTTATGCTTTGACTAATGAGAAGGAAAAGTGTACACTGCGTCTTATTTTAATTGGATGTTTACCCTATCCTGTGGAAATCGGGCATTTATTATTTCATGCTTAATTAACTATGCATACAATCCTTGATGGATATGCATTCAGTTTTTCCACTTGATCTAGTCATTAAGAGCCATAAATGTGCAGATTATTTTTATGTCGAATAAGAAATAATTCTGGTTTTCAGGTAACTCGGTTGCCATATAAAGAGGCAGTTACGGTATCGCTGATCGTGCCGATGCCTTCAGTTTCCCAAATTAACGCAGTGCAGTAGATTAAATTTGGGATAATGCAATTTGATCCAAGTGGTGCAAAACCCAGTCAACCCGAAGTGGGTGATGCCTTTACTTCTGTGCTAACAAAGATAAAAGACAACCTGATTCTGCAAGATTATTTTTATTATGCCGTAGTACGTTACAGTCGTTTTATGTGGTCTCGCGGTGTTGTAGGAGGATTTCCAGAAGGTGTGTGGTATTTCAACGCTGTCTTGATTGTCTTTTGGATAAACATGTGGAGTACCTACTTTTTTCCTGAACTCACTCCCATCACAAATAGCATCCACAGAGGTGGGATAAAATGCCTAGAAGTAAGCTGAGTTTTGCTTTATCCCATACCTGCCCAGTAGAGTTTTTTTCTTGGGAGAAATCACCAAAATTGCATTTGTGAAAAACAGCGGAGCCTTGAAAAATGCAGCAGCTGCTTCGATCTGAGGACAAGACAGCCGAGCGCTGCCCCTTGGCTTGCAGTGGAACTCTATTTTAGCTCAATCTGGCTATTATTTCTCTTGTTAAGGTTTCTATTTGGTGCCGTAAATCTGAAACCTATTGATTAACAAACGTCTAAGCTAATGCCCGATCCTGAGCAACGGCGGGCTGGAAGTCAGGAGCAGTTCAGTGCTGAGAGTGTGTTTCAGGCAAGGCCCTTGACAGACAAGTCCTGTAATAGGCTCTAATGTTGTACCAGGGAAAAAGAGAGCTGGATGATGACTACAGGAAAAAGAGAGCTATAAAAGACCAGGCAGCAGATTCATCCTTATGTATATTTGATCAGCCAGCTGTTGTTGGGGAGCTTCTTTGCAATGGTCATATTTTCTTCTAAAATAAGGCAGCTTAGGCTTCCATTTGAGGAGCAGCAGGTGAGAGAAGTTTCTAACCAAAGGAGATATTGGAGGAGGAAAACGAAGCAAAGGAAACCTGCAGATGGCACGGGAAGGTGCTGGTGGTGGTGAGCTGCTGAAGAAGGTGCAGCAGACTGAGGATGGTGGACGGCTTCCAGAGAGAAAGCCAGTGACACCCCATGCACTGTGGCTTCTGGGATTATCACTGTAAAAGCTTTCTAACCACAGAAATGCTGTGAAACACCAGAAAACTATGTCATGTTTATCGAGAGAGGCCTCCTAAAGCTTCCCCTGGCGAAAGGAGGTCTGAATGTGGAAATTTGGTAAGAGGGGTAAAAGCGGCTCTGATAAAGCAAACTCCAGTCTGATCTGATTTACATTAACATCAGAGGATAAACCACCATCAGATTGCTTTATGCCAGGTCCTGATTAGGTGAAGAGGAGGTCAGTGAAGAAACAGGGCTCCTTGCAGAAGTTCCCCGTGTTGAGTTACAATAACTGAAACAAATTAGTCTTTCCCGGCCTGTAATATCTTAGCAATTTTCTTTAAACCATCCATTTAAACGCTGCCTTCCAAATGACAGGCTTCATAAAACAATCATAAGAGTGCAAACAAACCCCATCACGCTGATGCACTAATTACCCTCCAGGCTCATGAGCTTCTCGGTTGCCTTTGTGTTGCGCAACGGAGACTGAGGAGCAGGTTCCTGCCTCCACGGGCTGTAGGAAACAGTCATTTACAGATACACACCTGACCTGGGTGTCAATCTTAAATGCACGATTTGCTTGCCTGTAGCCAATTCTGTTCTCAGGGTAGCTGAGTTCCAGAAGTTTCCAAGATATTTCCAAATACTCTACTTTCAGAAGTTTCCAAGATATTTCCAAATACTCTGCTTTCAGAAGTTTTCCAAATCTTTTCAAATATTCTACTTTTCCCAGGGAAAGCACATTTCTGCTTATGAGTAGTTAGGAAATACAGTTAGTCTATACAGCACCGATGCCAATAAGGACTCCTGCTGAGGTTTCAGCTGAGTTTGATGGGAAGAAATGCATCCCTGGGATAAAGACCGAAGTAAAAAGCTACTTGGAGTGCTTAGCTCGGAAAGGAAGCACAAATATTTTGGTGCCAGTGATCTGTTTAGTCCAGAAGTAAAGCTGAAAAAAACCCCTGCACTAAACACTGATGCTATGGGATAAACCTGACGGCTTATTTCATTTTCAGCAAGAACAAAGGGTGATTTCTTGGTGTCTGCTTTAACAGATGTTGATATAAAAATATTTTCAGTTAATGTTCCTGCTTGTTTTGTTCACACCACGTTCCAGCACTTTTGATTCCTGTTATGCTCCTGGATTCATTGCTTCCCTGGGTCTGTACGTTCCACGGGTAAATTAGTCTGGAAATGCATTAATTGTGTGTGCAACCCTTCCTGTGTTCCTGGGTTGTCCCTCTGTTGTCAAGCTGTGGAAAAGGCAGAAAGATGGCTTGTTTTTAGTATCATTCATAAATCATTCTTACTTGTAAACATGCTGCAGAATAAAGAATAATTCTATTACGCTGTATTAGTCTGCTGCCAGCAGCTTCTTGAAACAGGTTTATGTGCTAGAGGTATCATGGAAAGTGTGCCAAGAGGAAAACTGTTACCTCTTTATAGATGGGAAAAGAAAAAAAAAAAAAAAAAAGGAGAAAAAAACCCACAACAAACTAAAAAAAAACCCAAACCCTATGCAAAACTGCAATGAGCTCATCATTTCCTGATTTGGTTGTTTTTTGTTTTGTTTTTTTTTCCCAAAAATGCCAGTCTACTCTTTGGACTTGATACAAGACTCAAGTTGCTTCTCACCTACTTAGCAAAGTAATATTCATAGGTTCAACTAAAGCTCTTTGTGGTCAGAACTTTTCCTGATCTTGCTCAGGCAATTCCTTTAAGAGCTTTCCTATTTTTTGTTTTCAGAAATACAGAAAAATGGAGACATAAAGAAAAGAACATATTAGCTTTTTTTATCACTTAAGTCATTTTGGTCAAAACTGACTTTTTAGAGATGAAAACCCAGCAGCCTAGATAAAGAGGGATAAGAAAAAGGCCATTTCTTATCCCACAGCAATTCTTTATGTCTTGAGATGTCAACAGCCTTATCATTCCCATTGGGGATGAAGTGGTGCTCTGAAATAAGAGGGGAAAAAGAGTTCCTCCAAAGAGTCACAGCTTTATGGTTGAGATACTAAATCAGTACCACCAAAACTGTGGAAAATGGAGGTAGAGGGACCTTAAGAAGCCATTCATTTCATTTGACCTAGAGACAGGATTAACCACATCATACCTGTCTTTAGAAATATCTAATTATGGAGATCCCGTAGCTTTAGAATAGAAACAACTCTATGGTCTTCTTAGTCTGGGGGGGATCTGATCAACACCTACAAATACTTAAGGGGTGGGTGTTGGAATGATGGGGCCAGTCTTTTTTCAGTGGTGTCCAGGGACAGGACAAGATGTAATGGGCATAAACATGTACATAAGAAGTTCCACCTCAATATGAGGAGGGATTTCTTCATTTTAAGGGTGACAGAGCCCTGGAACGGGCTGCCCAGAGAGGTGGTGGAATCCCTGTCTCAAAACCCACCTGGACAAGTACCTGTGAGACCTGCTCTGGGTGGACCTGCTGTGGCAGGGGGTTGGACTAGATGATCTCCAGAGGTCGCTTCCAACCCCACATCATTCTGTGATTCTGTATTGCTTAATGGACTTTCCTGTTAAAATGTCTTTGTTTTGGTTTGGTTTTTTTTTTTTTTTTTTTTTAAATCTTGTTGTTCATCCTGCATCTTTCTCCCAGATATTTCTGTGACAGAGTAGGGAATTGGCTGCCTTTGGTGAAGTCTGCCAGTTGTGCTTGAAGAGGTCTGTTCTTCCCTCTTTACCCCACAGGTCTATTGTTAAAAATATCCTATTGGACTGCCAAAATTGATGAAACTCCTCCACTGGGAGCTTAGTTTTCTTCCCACTTAGCGTTCAGTGGAAACCCTGCAGGAAAGTTCTCGTGGTGTCACAGAGTCCAAGCGGTGTAGACCTGGAAACCATTTGGGAACACGGCAGAGCAGGTATGGATAGGTGTAGGAAGAGTGAACTTCAATTCCTGAAACCTTAAGAAAGAGATGTTTTAAAGAACAGAAATCGATTCAGTTCACTGGGAAAGGACTGCTTGGGGAGAAGCAAGCCGGTGCTGGGGTAGGGCCCGTTTTTGGGAGTTGTGTTTTCCCAGCTACGGCAACAGCCGGAGAGAGCCGAGTGCTTGAGGCGCTCCTGTGTGTGGCTGCCAACGCAGGGCATGGCACCTTGAACGGCAGCCCGCTCCTCGCCTTCGAAGAAATTCTATTTTTTGCCAGGTGGATTCAGGCAGACTCTGACATCTGTGACTTTTTCTTTCAAATACAGGCTCGTTTAAACTGAGGGAGGGAAAAAAAAAATAATTGTGTTTCTTGCTGATTGATTTGTGACCCTCCCAAGCATATTCCTGTGGGTGCTCTGTGCCCTTCCTCTTTGTAGACACGTATTAAATCAATCGCTGGTTTAGATCTGAATTTATATATGTGTGTGTATATAACCATAAAAAAAAATTAAAAATGAAGGGGGGACATACACATATATAGTTGTACATATACAAAGTTTTAATTATTTGTAATAGCAAAGGCATGCACTTCTGTTCATTATAATATAATCTTTAGGGCCTATTTTTTACATCCAACCATATGGCGCGGTGACGGATGGCTGAGCTGTTTGCGTTGTTCACAGTTTACCATATATGAGCTGCAGATTTTATGTTTTACATAAAATGATACGTCTGGGTGGAGGCAGGGGAGAGCAGCTTGCTGGTGTCCTCCTGGATGTCGCTTTGTGGCAGAGGATGCCCCAAAGGGATGGGGGGGCTACTTCTGCTGGGAGCAATGGGGGAAACGGAGTTGGGGGGGGGGGAAACATCCCTGGGGAAAGCTCTGGGTGCGTTGGAAGGAGGAAGCAGGTTCATGTAAACATGATGGAAGGAAGAAGGCTCTTGCAGGGCTCAGGATGAACCCCCGTGAGGCTGGTTCAACCTAGAAACCATGAAACCTGCTGGAGGGTGGAGCAGGGCTCGTAGGAAATCACCAAGCGGGTGGGCAGGGAGGAGATTCCTCCCAGCCTGGATTTGCTCTGGTTAAAGGACCAATTTTCCATGCTTGGCTCAATGACTCTCCTGTGCCTTTATCAAGAGTTGCTCAGGAGCTGTGTCCCCTCTGTAACACCTGATAAATTGCCATCGCTCCCTTCTGCTGCCCTGAGTCCCCCTTCTGTGTCTTCCACAAATCACAGTGATGTGAGGGGGCCCAGAGCCCATACTCCGGTCACGTCGGTGCTGACCAGCTCTTAGATAAGGAATTTGTGTGATCACATGCAAAGAAAACCCTAATCTACCATCCAGCAAATTACCGAGTGGTGATGAATGGGTGTTTGCCAGAGCTTTCTGCGGCTGGAAGGGAAAATACTGCCTGCTGTGTCGTGTGAGCTGTTTGCTTCTCACTCCTCTCTCTTTTTAAGATGGCTAATACCTGAAAGAACATAAAAAGGGACAATCTTTCGGCTTTGACAAATGGACTGGCAAGAAATGTCTGCAGGCAGTATTTAGAGTGTGGGATTGTGCAGTATCTCCTCTCCCTCTCAGTTTCCCTGCCCAGGACTTGGCCATTGCTAAAAGAGCCAAGCTGCGGGTATATAAAGGGTTCCTGTATCAAAACACATCAATGGCCCTGTTAATTTGATGTTAAAAAAAAAAAAAGGGGTGGGGTGGGGGTGGTCCTCACACAGCTGCCAGTCTTCGCTTGCAGGTTCTGTGACAGTATCATGGTGTAAGATTTCAGTCTAGAGCAATAGTTAAATACTGCATATCTCTGTCGGAATAAGGTAGAAAAGCTCAGTATATAAACTGTTTATCTTGCCTAGCACTTTTGTTTGTTTGTTTTTGGTTTGGTTAGTTTTTTTCCAAATGTGAAAAAAAAAAACAAAAAACCACCAACACAGCCAGTTTTAAAACTATTCAAATTACTTAACCCTAAAGGACGATGAAGCCAGGACCCTGCAGCCGGTACCCACAGCCTGCACCCCTGGCCCCTAAAATCTCCACTGACCCCACAAAGTACTGTGTTAGGAGGGACCACAGTAATACTCTGTGTGGCTCAGGCAGCAAGGGGCACCAGAGAAAGGTTGAAACTAAAATACTCTGTGAAAAGGTTCAAACTGTCGCGATAACATAAGCTGTTGTTTTGGGAAATGATGTACGGGGTCACCCTTCCCTTGGGTACCACACGGGCTGCAGCTATTGTAGGAGAAGCATCATGGAAAATGGAAGAAGGTCCTGGCTGACCAGGAGGGAGGAGACAAATCACTGCAAGACCTTTACAGACTGTGGATCTTGGTCTCTTGGTCCAGTTCTCTCCTTTCTCCAGTTTTCCTTCCCCTTCTCTCTTGTCCCTGGTCAACAAAGGGGTTGCTGTTGGTGCCACCGTGGCTTGAACTGATGCTCATGAGGGGTCACGCCTGCTCTTGGTGGCGCATGGGGCTGTCACACCATGCCTTTGGCTGAGAGCAGGCGTCAGGAGCATTAAACTTATTAAAATAACATTTGTGCATCCTTTTTGAAAAAGAAAATGCCTTACATCATGTTTTACACACGGAGCGGGGCAGACCCACCTGGTGAGCACAGACAGAGCTCCCGACGAAGGAAATGAGTGCTTTGTTTATGACAGATTTCTGTTTTTATTCCCAAGGTTCAGAAGTAAATTACTACAAAAATGCAGACAGAACCCGTAATATTTGCCTCGGCATTATTCATCCAGCAATTCGGGAGCTGCAGATCAGCCTGTGAGAGACAGCAGCTAAAATACGGGGTCTGCTCCAACCTCTCCTGCGCGGGTGTAAATCAAGAGTAACTTCCACGGAAGCCAATGGAGCGTAAAATTGGTGTAAGTGGGAATCAGTACTATCTCCTGCATCTATACGTCAGTGAAACTATTTGTTTAAAGTGTTTATAGACACTGCTATCATAAATAGCTTATTTTCTTACGCATTAAATAGATCAAAGGTATCCAGAGTAATTTTCTAGCATGACTAAAATAAACATGTATATTTATTGCCACATAACTCGCAGGAGTCACACTCTTGTTGAATCTGAATCCAAAAATAGTGATTGATTTATTATTTTTTTTCCCCCCTTGGTTTAATAAAAGGAATCGCAGTGCTCTATGAAAACATGCATTCATTTCATTTGATTGACATCTTCAATTTTGGATATACAGTCTAACTAATGGAATGAATATTGCAATACATGAATCAATTATATTTGTTCAGTTGTCAGGTTTGTAAGGTGAGAAGGGCTTAAATTATATATGATCCTATATATATGTCTATATATTATGTTGCCTTAATAGACAATACTACCATCAATACATATGGTTTAATGAGGAGCTTATCAGCATACACAGCTCCTATCTGATCCCCTGTAATTTATTGAAGCAAGAGGGTTTTATCAATGTACCTCAAAATACAATCTTCCTCACTTGAGGACCAGAAGAGAAAAAGGCTGATGAAGAAAGATTTGCGGGTGTAATTAGCATCACCACCAACATTACTGGAATCACTCAATTACAGTCATTGTTATTTATATTATTGTAACGGTATTTTGCCGTGAAGTTTCGGCAGTATTCTCACAATGCTCTGGTCTTAGTGGTGGCCTAATGCTGAAAATTCTTCCAGTATGGCCCTGGCTTAAAGCACAGTACCAATCATTTTGAGAAAATAATTCAGCAAAGAATAGACCTTTAAGAGTCGTGGTTATGGAAAATATGGCAACCTTCCATTTGCTGTAATTTTCCCATTTCTTGACCTTTCTTATAATTGAGCCATTTGACAATTATGAAGGTTTTAGAAAGCATAATCTAATGAAAGAAAAAGTGGTAGATAAACATACTTAAAGAATTCATGATCCCTTATCAAAAGGGAAAGTTACATCACATGGGATTCTTTGGGAGTAGTAGCTGGTATGTTTATTAATGACCTGGAGGATTGAATAGAAAACTTTCTTATCAAATTTGTGAGTTAGAAATAACTGGGAGTATTTTGGAGGGTAAAACTCGGATCTCAGATGACTGAAGAAATGTCCTAAAAAAGGGCAGACTGAAATAAAGTAGGGACAAGGTAATATAGAAAACAGAAATGGCTTTGATATAGCAAACCTCAGAGCTGGTCTCACAGCCTTCATTTTCTATAATTCTATCATGACCTGTATGCATC
Organism: Pedionomus torquatus; assembly: GCA_013398155.1. Classification (NCBI taxonomy): domain Eukaryota; kingdom Metazoa; phylum Chordata; class Aves; order Charadriiformes; family Pedionomidae; genus Pedionomus; species Pedionomus torquatus. The sequence goes on along the minus strand of VZRU01016605.1, from coordinate 170,949 downwards.
TAAAGTTCTCCATTTATCTTTTTTTTTCAGCTTATATTCCCATTTTTATTATGCAAATCATCAAAACGGCAAAACCATTATATATGTGTCCAGGAGACTTTTCCAAGCAGCCAGGTAAGTTCTTGGGTTTTGTTATTTTGGTTCCTTCGGATTTGCGGAGCGTGTAAAGAACTGGATTTGATGGAAATAGGATGAATATTTGTTGGTCTGACAAGTATGTTTAGAAACAGCACAGGAAGTCCTGAAAAGGAAAAATAGCTCGGCTGAGGTTGGGATGGGTTTTTTTCAGTATTTTAAAAAGAGACTGCAAGGAAATTCAGATGAACCCTTTGTGATGGATTCTGACCTGGTAGATGAGCTTTTATGTGGAGGTGGAAACCTCCTGAGCATGAAGTGCATGTGGGAGAATTCAACCGTCGTCCTCTCAAACTGGAAAGTCGCTCTCTGCTTATCAGACCCAGTGCCTGTCCAGGGTGTTGCATGTCCCAGTTCCTAGAGAACATGGATTTCTGGAGCAGAGATGCTCTCCTCAACCGGGGCCTGCAGATAGGAATACAAAGGGAACTTTAAGTGATCTCACACTATAAAAGTAAATAATTTTCTGCCCGTATGCTGAATTCATAGAATCATAGAATGGTTAGAGTTGGAAAAGACCTTGAAGATCATCCAGTTCCAACCCCCCTGCCCTGGGCAGGGACACCTCCCACTAGACCAGGTTGCTCAAAGCCCTATCAAACCTGGCCTTAAATACTTCCAAGGATGGGGCATCCACAACTTCCCTGGGCAACCTGTTCCAGTGCCTCACCACGCTCACAGCAAAGAATTTCTTCCTAATATTCAATCTAAATCTCCCCTCTTCCAGTTTAAAACCATTCCCCCTTGTCCTATCACTCCACTCCCTGACCAAGAGTCCCTCTCCAGCTCTCCTGGAGCTCCCTTCAGATCCTGGAAGGCTGCTCTAAGGTCTCCCCTGAGCCTTCTCTTTTCCAGGCTGAACAGCCCCAGTTTGTACACGTTGGAGTTGTAAACCAGAAAGATGTTTTTCTGTACTGTACCACAGCGCGCGGCGTAACAAGATTTGACAGAAATGTTTTCTTTTCTACTTGATTTTACGGAATCGGGGCATGCAGGCAGTGGGACTTAGTCTTGGGGAATATAGTGTGGGGCATCAAGTGCTGGTGGAAACGAACTTTTGTGAATGCTTTGGAGAAAAGGCAGGAGGGTGCAGTGCAGAGCAGGGAGCAGCCTGGAGCCCCCAGTGCTCCCAGTGCACAGGCACAGCCACGGCTCTGCCATTGCAGGCAAACCCATCTGTGAAGGGTCTTTCCTCTTCTATTGTCTCGATGATCTGGGAGTTAAAAGAGAGCAAGATAACGGAGGATAGCAGACATGGAGGATTTATTGAGGTCTATTTGGTAAAGAGCACGATGTTGGCAAATTAACAGGCAAGCCAGAATAGATGCTTGCCTGGCGAAGTGAAATATAATAAAGATATAGATCCCACAGCACTTTGCACTCCTAAAAACATTGTAAAAAAATTTTTAAAAAAGTAAATAAATCAGCAATTAAAAAAGGAAATATATATTCTTTTAGTCCTTTGGCTGGAGCCACGTGTCAGCTTGCACTCCACTCCTGTGCTGAAATCCCTGTGTACATACCCAAATGTCACTAAATCAATCAAGAACATGAAGGCAGGTTTGTAGCAGTGTTCTCAGTGGGTCCAGCAACAGCTAAAACAAACAGGATCATTTCTAGAGCATAAACCTTCATGCCTCCAGGTACTAAAGAACCTCTAATTAGTAACAGTAAGGAAGGATTTTTCTCTGAGTGTGTTATCTCATAACTGTCAGCTAGAGACCTTGGCAGCGCATTTTTCCAGAGTCTGTTCTGGCTTTCTTTGCAAAGAGGAGAGGACACTGGGGCAGATCAGCCGCTTCCCAACTCTTATGCTCTGAACCAAATCCAGAGCCGTTTTTCCAACTGGGAGGAAACGTCTCTGTTAGAAGTTAAGTGATCCCTGGGTAAGATTCAGGACCACTCACCAATGAGAGATGCCAGTAATAGGCAGGATGGGGACCACAGCCCTGCCTCGGAGGCACTTACTCAATTAATTTAATACCTTCATATATACAATCTTGTGCATACTCTGAGCTCTCTTTCCACCTAGAAGTAGCTACCTCCCCGAGAGCACAGGGCAGGAAGGCCCATGGTTCTGTGTCATCACCCGCTCCCTTCAGGGCTCTGCTGGAAGTCTAAGAAAATGTGCTTTTCTCAGGCACAGCCCGGTGTCTGAATTCAGCCTCGTCTGTGGCCATGAATGTTAATTTGCACATGAGGGGGAATTGTGTGAGTGATTTCAAAGTTCTTCCTAGACCTCCGGGTACTCAGAAGAACTGAAGAAGTGTTTGTGGAGGAGAGAATATGCGGAAATTATACTGCAAATTCCTTTTTTTTTGTAATACTGACACTTTTTTGCATAGGCTTTGGGTGCTTGCAAAGGGAAGAGGAACACATAACTGTCTTCAGATTGAGGGTTTCTTTTTTTTTTTTTACTAGTGTGATGTTCTTGACAGTATTCTCTGGATACTAATTTGTTATTTGTAATGATAATTCTTTGTCCACATGAGAACAGGCATGCATCACACGCACGCACGTATCCACTGTGCTCCCTTTCATACAGTATTTATGAATCATTATTGGCATCAGAGATATCAGAAGCCAAAATTTGTAGGAGGCAATTTTGTAGAAAATGAAATTATGGAATATTTATCCATCCAGTAAGCTGCCCCGAGTATGTGTCTCCAGCAGAATTAGGGAGTTATTTATTTATGAGCTGGTCTCCTCTTCCTTAAAGAGAAATCGCGGAACAGGTTGAGCAGGATGTTTGTTTACAAATCGGCCAGAGAGCATTGTTCTCAGTTTGATTCGCAATGACTAATGAGCAACATAATTTTTAATCATAGGTTTTCAAGCCTGACACACTGACAAGCACATCCTGCATGTGTTACATTCGGCATGGCATAATGCAGGCAGCTGTGTATGCTAACGAGAGAACAAAAGCAGTGTGAAAAAGATCAATGTGTCAGGAGAGAATAAGACTTTTCTAGCAAGCAAGCCGTGATGTAAACATTTTTCATCCCAGAACTTCCTAGGATGTGTTTTTGTGTGCACAGAAAAGCTGAATCCTCAGCTTGGGATGCAGAGGAAAGGGGCGGAAAGAAATCAGTTTGTCTGCACTAATGAATCAAAGGCTGGCAGTCACCAGGGACAAATAGAGCATGAGATCTCAGGATCAGAAGTTCTTGAGGACGGCTCCTAAGACACCCTGGACTGTACGTCAGGGAAGGCTGGAAGCAAATTGACGTTGACAAAGCTTTTAAAATTTATCTACCCGCTCACCAGTAGTTCGGCAGGACAGATGCTCACTCGTTCTGTCACCTTCTGCATTTGCAGCCCGGCTTTATCCTCTTGCCCTGGACCTCCCGGTGCCAAACCATCCCAGGGGAAACCCAGGGACTCCCCTCCTCCTGCTGTGGTGACCGAGGGTGGGACTGACTTTTGCAGCATCCCTAAATGCAGTGACCTCGAGGAGCTTTGCAACCCCGTGTTTCCCTTTCCAAAATTAGGAAAGAGTGAAAAATAACTTTCTTCGTCTTCTAAGTCCAAAGAAGAATTTTTCCAAGGTGAAAACTGGGAGAGGGCAGGACAGGAGAAGGATTATCCTGGGCATTGAAACACATCCTCAGCAGGCACGAGAGCCAAAACCAGCAGTAGCTCTGCCTCTCCCCTGCGTGTCTGTATTTCATCCCACCTCCCCTGGCTGTGCAGAAGCTCAGAAGTCCCCTCTGCACATGCCAAATGTCACACTAAAAGCATTCTTATTCCCTTAATAACCATATACATACATATATATATATGTATATACACACACACGCACTGTTACTCCTTGATAAACTTTTATTTGAGTGATCATAAAGGTGGGTTTCTTTAAAACTCGGCTGTTAACACAGCCCATCCAAACAAGCTATTTTGGTGTCAAAAAGTTTTTTAATCTACTTTTTCCTAGCAACAAAGAGCCTCTTTAAAGCGGAGATGACTCTGATAGCGCTGGAGATATTAACACGCCTTGTTGATGCAACCCCTTTAACACTTCTAGGAACTTAATTTTAATTAATTACTCTGTACCGAGAATGGAGAGAGCGAGAAATGGATCACCTGCTTTTATGGGGGAAGAGCAGCCAATCTCAAGGCTTCTCAAAAGACTTAGTGAGAGGGAAAAGAGGACTGCTGCATTTTAGGCTTCTGATTCAGGGCTGAAAGATACTTTGCATTAGATTATCAACTTGCTTTGCATTTTAATCTACATAAATCCCATCAGCCTGTGCCAAGTGCTACCAGAAACTGGCTTCTGTGCTGCCACTTTTCTGACCGTATATTACAGGAAAGCCTGGATGTAACGTCAGCAAACAAAGAATGTAGAACATCGACACAGAAATTAGCCAGGAGCCCTTAGAAGATGACATAAAAGGTGCACCCGCTACACTATGTGTGTTTGGAAAGAGACTGGGGCTTCCTCGTTTTAGAAGTGCTTGGGTGGCTTTAATGGAGAAGGAATCTAATGATTTTTGACACGTGTTAATGGTGCGTGTCACGTTCTTTATATTTTCATAATGACATGTCTAATTTCTGATGGCATGTGTCACATTGCATATATTTGTTAAATATAGGTCATGAGCTAAAAATATGCACAATATTAGCAAAATATATATAGGATAACAATTGCATATATCTCCCTCACTGCAGCAACCTCAACTGATCATAAATCTGCTTCTGGAGGGTTTTCTAAAACCCGGTGGCAAAATGTTTTTTAAAGCCCCATCTTAAAAGATGGTGGCAAAAAGTTAAGCTTTGGTGGAGTTGGTACTGATGAGAAACAGGAATTCTTCCTCACTGGGGGTGATTCTTAGAGGTGGTGCTTCTTCCTAGGTAAGAAAGCTGGAAAAAAATCGCTGATACAGTAATGTGGTAGTCATTGATTTATACGGTTTGGCAAAAGCTAGAAGCAGCACCTCTGGGGAGAAAGGGTAACGGGAGAGCCACATCTCAGGCTATCGTTGAAAAACGGCTGCTCAGCATTACGGCTGTGACCTTCTGCCACTCCAAGTGTATGGCTGATATTATTCTTCTTCAGGGAGGAGCACAGGTGGTAAGTAACCATTCTGTAGGTCCCACGGTTCACATAAAAGCTTCTGATATGAAAGCTGGAGCCCCTGGAGAGGCAGTAGGTGACTGTCCCTGCGGTGGTTGTTCTCATGCCTATTATCTTTTGCTTTCTGGCCAGCTGATAGTGGTCATTTAGCTAGAAGTGAGTCTTACACACAGTGTCTACTCCTGCTATTTCCAACCTTCAGATTTTGCACTTTAGCTCAGTAGCCCAGTCTCCCAGGACAGCTTCTTGATCTGATCTTGAGGAGATTTTATTTTTCCTTTGCGAAAAATTCACAGAAGTAATAAATGGGTCTTAGATAGTCAAGAGAGAGATCTAAGTTAGGTTATGAGAAGGATGGTAGCCATAAGGAATAAGTTCCTTAAGGAATAAATGGTCTTAGATAGTCACCAGACAGATGTAAGTTAGACTATGGGAAGGATGGTGGCCATAAGGAATAAGTGGGTCTTAGATAGTCACCAGATAGATGTAAGTTAGACTATGAGAAGGATGGTGGCCATAAGGAATAAATTCCATAAGGAATAAATGGGTCTTAGTCACCAGATAGATGCAAGTGAGGTTATGGGAAGGATGGTGGCCACATCTCTTTTAATAAGATACTACAGTATTGTTTTGTTAGAGAAGGACTGTAATTATTTTTTTTTGCCAGTATAAGAAAGAAAACAAGGTTGTGATGCTTCTCCTGTGTTTGAATGTTAACCTTGTTTTTCAACTGGTTTTATTATAGTTAAATGAAACTGTAAGGACTGTTATAATACCAGGGTCAAGCTGCAGCACTGGTGTGAGCTGAATGCTGCTGATAGCGTGTGTGTACAATGTAAATGGCAGTAAGGCTTGCTTTTGCTAGTGAGGAAGAAATAGATACCCTAATGGACTAACAAGTATTACTGTGAAATGAATATGAAAAATAGATAAAGTAAGCTCTAAAAGCCATATGATTGAGATAGATGTATAGAGAGATACACACACATCCGGTTCAGCAAAACTTTGAATGGAAGAAACTTGATAAGAGATTGAATGGAAAACCACTTCATACTAGTTGGAGCTGATCTAATCCCATTTTAATGTGGTGGGCGACAGTTTTAAATGAAATGGTGGAATTATCTCTGTTACATGCAACTGAGCTTTTCAAAGGGCTTCTACGCTTCCACTTTCACTCCAGCAGCAATGATGCATCAGGGAAAAGAGGAACATCGTTTTAGCCAAGAAAGTTCCTCAACTTGATAAGTTTACTCCAAAGCCAGTTGTAAATCATAAATCCTTTAAGCAGCAGCCCCCTTCATATCTGACCTACTTCTGCCCATGAATGCACCACTACTTCAACTTTGACAGACACCTCCTGTTTTCTCCCTTCTGATAACTTTTATGCATAGAGTAGGGATTAGGCTGTACTCTCCATCCATCCAGCTTTCTTTCCCTCCTTCCACACCCTCTGCCAGCTCCTCACGTTTGCCCCAGTTACGAAGCTACTCTGGAAAAAATGTTTTTCCATGAATGTGTACCAGCCTTTGAGAGAGAAATTTGATGACCGAGGATTGCTGCAACAAAGGCAATTATAAGTCTGCTGCAAGTGCATTAAATAGACTATATAATCCTAAAATGAAGACATTACTTAGAACAGCCCATGAGGATGCTGAGCTAGAGGAAGCATGACAATAGATAATTTCAAATCCAGCCAAGCTTAAAAGAGGTGTGTTCTCCTCCTTCCATGAAGTAAAGAGAAAAAGAGCTATAAAACCCCCTGACTTGAAAAATCAACTCTCACTTTCTCTTTGTCCTATCTTTAGTTTTACACCATTCATCAGAGATCATTTTGTTCATCTTTGGGAGATAAAAATCATTAACCAGCTAACAAAAACCAAGCTTATCCGTGATACTAAAATTTCCTTTTGGATGAAGTTACCCTGTAGCACCCAGGTCTGGCTGAGAGGCTTGCAGGAACATTAGCACTTGCCAGTTGCAAGAGAAATACTCACTGCAAAGGTAGAAGATTAAATTGGTTCAGAAAGGAAAGACCACCCATAACACAAGGTGATCTTGGGCTAAAAATTTGTTTTAAGAGGGCTGATAGTCACACTGCAGGAGCAAAATAGGCAAAGGAAGATTTGGGGTCTGTAGATCTTAGTATCAAGATGTTTGTGGGAGGATTGAGGAGCACTGTTGATATTACTGATATTAATATAATCAAAATATCCTTTATAAAATAATAAATTCAAGCTGTAAAAAAAAGACTTTCCATTCTGAGAAAGGCCTATAGAGTATCCTGGGGAGCTGAAACACTCACTATTATAGGTTCATATGGCTGAGATTCCCTGCTGAATTCTAGAGAAAAGGGAGAGGGTTGGAAATGACAAAGGAAACCGTGATTTCTACATTGTGCTTTTATTTCCACATTTTTCTGTTCTTGCTTCACCTAAATACTGGACATGCAGGATTTTTAAGATCAAGGTGGAGTTGCTTATTTACCCCTACGTTTCTGCTAACCACAGCCTAACTTCTGAAGGACATTTTCATAAGAGTTATATCAGAAACCCATGAAGTTGTGTTTTACCTAGATGAGAGATGTGCTGTGTTCTTCACTTACCCTTCCTTTGAAAAGACCCATTTACTTATCCTTCTCTGAAAAATGGGATGTGCAGCGTTCAACAGAGTGAGCACTGAAAACCTGATGCAGTTTGTGAGCAAATGAGGTTTCAATGCCTCTTTTAAATACCTCAGGAATGTTACTAATATCCTGATGTGATGAAGACATAAAAGACGGATAGGTTAGCTCTCACGCTTAATATTCTGAGCATATTGCAATGCCTACAATTCTCCTTGTGAAGTGAAACAGTGGCTGTGCGTGTAAAGGAAGTGGTTAGGTGATCGATGGATAATAGCTGGGAAAAGAAATCATTGTGAATTAGTTCTATGAAAGAAAGAAATGATCCAGTGACGAGGGCCTCGAGTACCTGGTGTCTGCAATGTTTTGGGCATGCTAGAGGTACGTTTTGCTACACTTCCCACAAATCCTATTTTGCTTGTAAAGTAGGAAGGTGTCATTGTTGCTCTGGACTTATCAGTGTAAAGAGATAGTTGGTAACGCTAGAAAGGGCTCATCAGGCTGATGTACAAGGAGCACAGCTCAGTGATGTTAAATCCACATGAGAAAGAGCGGGGTACAGGTCTTGGTTTGTCCTTGGCTGGTGTCTCTCTGTGGAGCACCTGGGCCATCACTGCTGTCCTGCACATTCTTCCTATGCCAGCACCAGCATCCATGGAGGAGCCTGACAGGCACCCCATGACAGCTCACCTCCATGTCCTATGAGACCATCCTCACCCACGAGAGCTACAGCAGTATGCTCCTTATGCTGGAGGAACAACGTGGCTCTTAGCTGAATAATATTGCATGGCATCTGCTGTACAGTCCAAAATTAAAGTTCTCCATAGGCTTAATTTTGTCCCAGGTCCCCAGCAGAGCATGGGAGGTTAGGAGAGCAATGGCCACCTCACACCTCTGAACATCATCTCCTGCTGCCATGGATGGCTACAGCCTAAAACTCCTTCCTTCCAAAAAGCTCATGTCGTTACTAAGACACACTGAGCACCAGCCAGTGGCGATACCAAACATCCAGAGCTGGAGCTGGGTGAGGTGTGAATCCAATTTCCAGTAACGTACAGCAGATGCTTAATTTTGCAACAGCCAGGCATCAGATTCCACCTTGCTTTTTCCTGAAACTATTCTGCAAGTTTTATGTCACATATTCTTTGGCTTATGTCAATAATGCCGACAGAGCATTGCTTTAAGGAGAAAAACCCACAAACACAACAGCAAATGAGATACAGAATAATGACGCAGACTATAAAAAGCCTGGCAAACCTGAGGTTTTACTTTACTATAGAGCTATCAACACAACAGAAAATAAATTATTTTTGAAGTTCAGATATTGAACTCAGGAAGAAAATCAAAAGTGCTTTCTCTGCTGTTCTTTTCAATATTCACTTCATGTTTTATTTGGAAGTTAGATTCATCTCCACTCTAAACTGTACTCTACTTTTATCTTAAGTATTGCTATTTCCAAAGGAACAAAGAATATTTCTTATCAGTGTCTTCCGGCTGGACTTCCTAATGCATTTGATTTCCAGCTATTAACCTAGGAGCCCAATACTCACAATCACTTTGTGGTTTTTAAGACCCTACAGGTTTAAAAGTGTATGGACGTTCTTATAAAGATTATTACTTTATTTTGTACTTAACAATGCTTGCCAATATCCTCTTGGCTCGTGGCTCAAAGATGACTGGAAGATCAGCAAGTCCAACTTCTGCACATCTACATGCTCCTCTTGAACTGCTGTTTGTTCTCAATAAACTCCTCAGAACACGTAGTTTCAACAGTAGATCACACCACTCTAAGGCAGAATTATTAGGCCATAGTCCTCTGCTCATCAGAAACGTTCACACGGAGTTATTAAAGCATTCTGATGAAAATAATTGCAAGAATCATCTCAAATAATCTTTCTAAAATATGATTTAAAAGTAAAACCTTCTTCCAGGTTCTCTTGAAATAGTTGTCTGGGTTCTATTCTCACATCTTATGTTTCCCCCCTGTACTGGGCACTGGCTGAGGCCCCATCTCAAGTGCTGTGTTCAGTTTTGGGCCCCTCACAATGGGAGGGACATTGAGGAGCTGGAGCATGTCCAGAGAAGGACAGTGGAGCTGGTGAGGGGTTTGGAGCACAAGTCTTGTGAGGAGTGGCTGAAACAGGGGTGTTCAGCCTGAAGAAATAAAGGCTGAGGGGAGACCTTCTGGCTCTCTACAACTCTCTGAAAGGAGGATGTATCCAGGGGGGACTGGTGTCTTCTCCCAAGTCACAGGTGATGGGATGAGAAGAAACAGCCTCAAGTTGTGCCAGGGGAGGTTTAGATTGGACATTAGGAAAAATTACTCCGCTGAAAAGGTTGTCAGGCATTGGAACCACTTGTCTGGGGAAGTGGTGGAGTCACCAGCCCTGGAGGTATTTAAAAGCTGGGCAGATGTGATGTTGAGGGACATGGGTTAGTCAGTGTTAGGTTGATGGTTGGACTTGATGATCTGAAAGGTCCCTTCCAACCTCACTGATTCTGTGTTTCTATCTGGAAACGGCTGAAATTAGCTGTCTTGTTGCAAGGATGCCGGTAGAAGTGGGATCAGAGCCGAATCAGATTTAAGTTATATGTAACTTTAAATACGTTCCCAAGCACAGGGCTCTCTTGCAGCAAATCACTGCACATGTACTTAGCTTTAATCGCACTTCTAACGCTCCCTGATTTCAATGGGATTTAAGTGTGTGCTTGAAGGTAAGCCTGTGACTAAATGTTTTCTTGTTCCAACCTTGTTTCTTGTACCCGTGTGCACAAGCAAGGAGATCTCAGAAGAATATGTTTTTCCTCCATCCAAGTAAATTAAGAAAAAAATATATTCTTCATGATAATCTTTGATTTAAAAAGAACATACCCCAGTAAAACCCCATGCAAAGTATCAGTATTGTAAGTTGTGAGTATCCTCCTCAGAAATTCTATCAGAAACAGAAATTCTATCAGAAACAGAAATTATAGCAGAACATCTCTTTCTGTTGTAGCATTTCATCCCTTGTTTGGTCTGAAAAGCATTTCCCCGCCGAGTTCCTGCAGGCAGGATTCAGCCATCGTCTTGGTTGGTGTGGCGCTGGTGTTATTCCCGTAAAATATCTTCCTCCAAAGCATTATGCTCTGGTGTTATGATTTATTTCTCACGTTTCTAGCAATAGGAAAAAAAAAAAAAAAAAAAAAAAAAGAGGAAATACCAACCTATTAATTGCTTTCTTCTGCTCCTAAAATTAAATATCCATGGACTAAACAAGCTTCACGTCATGGAAGGGTTATTTGTCTATTAACACAAACAAATATGTATATTTGCACTTGAGCAAAGAGATACTATGTGTCTCTATTATTTGATGCATGAGTTTAGATTAAATTTTGGATTGTTTCCCCCCCACAAAAATCTTAATAGTTATTTAGTAAATTTTTAGACTTAAGGCAAATCTTAAAATCAGACAACAAATACCCTCAGGCTTAATTTAGAGTGCACATATCGAAACTGGCCCTATTCCAATTAGCTTATTAGTTTTATAGATTTTCATTCTCTTGGCATGATATCAGAAATAACACGAGGCTTCGCACCTAACAGCATTTCTGGCTAGATATAGTCAATCAAATCTTTATTTGCATTTGAAACTGGTATAAAATTCTGCACTTTCCTAGTTCCAAATCCCTACCTCTGTGCATTTGTGCCTTTTATGCATACCTTGTGTTGAACTCCCGGTGCACAATCATGTGAAGATTAAGTTTAAATCAATGAGAAAAATATGTGAAACATCTGGAAGCATTCATATTTCTGCAAAAATACTTTATCTGCACAGCCCATTATGTAGAAACCACGGGAACAGTAATTTACCTTTACAACTATAAAGTCCGTATGGCTATAAAATCTTATCAAATAAAAGAGCATTGTCTCCTCTATGGAAATTCTGTAAGCAGTCCATAATTATTTACGATAATTTACTGTTATTACCATTTACGATAGAAAAATAAAGAAGGTTCTGGGTTAATTACATTATGTCTAATTTATTGTTGCTAAATACAAGGAATGCTGAACCGTAGGAAGCGGAGATGCAGAAGGGGGAATTATTTCAGCACATCTGATTTCTGCTGTTCTTGGCAACATATTTCACCGGGATGGGAACCCTGGGTGACTGCGCACACGTCGTCCTTGTGTTTAGACACAGAAGCTGCATTTGTTTTGCTGACAAAACAAACTCCCGTCTGCCCAGTCCCCTGAAACCTGCCCTGGGCTTCTCTCTCGGGCCATGGTTGTGGGATTTTAGTCCTTTGGGGTTTCTCGTGCCTTCTGGGAGGACTCCCAAGCCCCTGTGGCCAAGCGCATCCTTCCCGCAGATGATCGTGAGCCTCCAGTGGCCAAGAATTTGAGCTTTTGTTCTCAATTTGCTTACCTCGGTGATTCATGCTGATGTTTTAAATCTGTTTAAACTTTGCTGAGATACTGTTTGGACTACTTTAGGAGCATCTCAGTGGGTCCTGTGCTGAAAACCACTGCTGGAGACTTTTTCCTGAGGAGCATCCAGGTCTGGGGCAAAACCACCAGTTTTCCTTCGCTCTTGGGAATCAATGCCCTCCCACGGGGCTTGCTCCTGGAGGCTCCTTCACTACTTAATGCTTTTATTTCAGTATCACCTTCCAGGGGCAGAGGTAGATGAAGGGGCAGCCATGCCAGCAGCTGTGCAAGCACAAAACAGCTACAGAAAACTTCATCTTTGACCTAAAAATCTCATATATAGACATAAGCACCCGAGACAATAGACAGATACTGGCTGGAAGCAAAGGGAAGGGTAGAGGTAAATTGATCGGCAGTGCAGCACACAGGATGCTTAATAAGGAGCCTGCTTCTCTCTGTTTTACTTAAGTGCAACCTGCAAAACAAAGCATATACCCTTAGTGGCATTAAATGAAGCTCCGTAACGCTTGGCACAATTCTTGTTTAAACCTGCCTTCCCCAGGTTTTTCTAAGGAAGTAATTTCCCCTCTATTTGATGCCTATCTCTTCTATTTTTATTCGATATGCAGAGGGTTTTTTCCTCAATGCCTATGGTTTCTCAGAGCTATCAAGGATGTAATAACACACACACAAAATCCTCTTCCTAACAGTGTCGGGATATTAGCAGCGTGAGCAAGTTGCAATCTCGAGTTTGTGCTTCTGCTCCATTCCCATTAGAAGCCAGATTCCAAGGGAGCCTGAAACTTGTCCCCTCAAAGTTTTCAGGTGGAAATAAATCTCTTTTCACCTGCACCTACGGAAAAAACCCTCCCAGATCCTGCAGGCTGGCTCTCCTGCGCAGCCTGTGCCTGGTTATGAATGGCTTCCCTGGTGCCAGCTGCACTGCTGAAAATATTCTCAGTGTGCTGCCGTAAGATTAGTGGACACTTTACCCAGCCTGTGAACTCCAGATAAATCCCAGAACAGCAGCAGGAAGAAAGCAACATAAGCTCAAGCAGAAGGTCTCCGTTTATTGGAAATCCGCATAGTGTATGCTTGAACGGCTCCAGGGTAACAAACTGCTATACCTGCCTCTCCATATATGCAAGATCAGAAAAGCAGATGCTGCCCTGACCTCCATCCGTTGCATTTTTGTTGCTCTACTGGTCTGTAGTTATTTGTGCCCCAATTATATTGCTACATTTATTATTCCTATTTAATTCAATTGCTTGTGTATGGTTGTGTCTGGGAAAAAAGCTAGATATGGGGATTACACGTTCTGTCATTTTTCAGGGTTTCCAATCCATGTATTTCCAGTACTGAAAGCTGAAATTTTGTCTTTTAGCAGCTTGGCCATGTCACCCAGCCGAGACCTGCTGCCAGGGTAGCTGGTCTCTGTGGCCAGGCCAAGGGCAGAGCAGGGAAAAGCCCAGATCTTCCTCACGGTGCTGAAAACTGAACCCAGCCCAGGCTGCAGAAGCTGGAGAAGTTCCAGGTTGGGGTCCAAGGCATGAGCTGTGTTGGTGAACCCTTCACCAGAAAGAAAAGCGGCCTGGCTTGGATGAGGGTGTTTTGCCATCGAGGTTTCTAAGGGTAATGGAAGCTCTCCTGTATTCCCAAAATTTTGTGTCATGATGTTGTCAGAAGAAACACCCTGAGCACAAGGAAAAAGCTACAGTACAGGTGTTCCCTCCAGCACTAGCATCTGCCAGACCCTGGGGACAGCCACCTGGCAAGGTGCAGGCGTGAGATGCAACCAGAGCAGCCCCAGGGCATTGACAACACTGTCCCTAAACAGACTCAGATGTCCCTGGGCGGTTTCAGAGCGATACTGGTGAAGCCAGTGACAAGCTAAAGCCCCCCCCAAGGGATGACCCAGCAGAGAAAAACCTATCGCTCTTGTCTTCTCTGTCTCTTGGAAAGACATGTTGTCTCATAGGGGGTAAGTGGCCCCTCGGGGACAAGGTTGGAGAAGTCCACCGTGAGAGCCGGCAAGGAGATGCAGGTGGAAAATATCTGACTTCAACAACAGCTTCCAGTGGTCTGTTTCAGTCAAGAACCACCTAAAAACCTCAGCTTTGATGTATTTTCCCAACCTTTCTTATGATAAGGTGCCTACTCCAGGTCTACACCGTAGGCAATGTGGGCTTAGTTTGTCAATTTTACTACTCATCCGATGCTTCTTGCAAATAAAAGGGAAACTTGGCCTCCTCCCTGCCTTTATTGTAGGCTGCACAGAAATGCAGAGCTGAGCCCGATGTTTTAAAAATGTTTAGCTGTAAAAAGAAGGAAATTCATAAAGATGGGAATGCATTTCATTTGCTCATTTGTAGACTTCTACTAACAAAATCTATTTTAAGCCAAGATATAATATGAGGTTTAAAGATATTTGTGGACCATGCCTTGGGGAAAAACTCTTTACTAATAGATATGGAAATTAATTGTGGTTTACATTTTTTCAATACAGCTTTAAGTTTTTTTCTCCCTGTTTTTAGCTCAAGATGAAACAGCAGACTGTTAGAAGAAATGGAAATGCGTAAGCAAAGAAGATTGCTTTGTGAAAGGACTGGTTCTAGCTAGTGATGGAGGATTTATCAAAACCTGGGACTCTGGGAGTAGGTATCAACTGGTATGTATCCTGAGCAGACAAAAGAAAAATTATTAAATCTACAGCATTTGATGAAGTGCACACTAAAAAAAAGAGAAGACATAAGGAAGACTCTTCTTTCAGCCCGCCAGGTGAGACTTTTTTGCTTGCTTCACGTACACATCTGCAGGACATTAGGGCTAAACTCAATTTTTTGTAACTTCTCCATACCCTTTAATTAGGGAAATAGTTTGCAGTCATCACTGACTTGGTTTGGTCTCTTTCTGCCCTGGAGAGATGATTCTTTACTTTCCCTACCAGGGACACACGATTCCCACAGCTTTCCCACTTTGCCAGTCATCCTGTGGGGATGTACACAAGCAGCCATGCACTGAAAACCTGTGAGTATCACAGAGCGCAAGATCAGATCCAGTTAAATTCCATGGTTTTTTCCTCCCTTTTCATTTTTCTGAGGCTTAATAAACAGTCTGTGTTTTGATAGCTCTTCCATGAGCTCCTTCCTGCAGATTCTTCTATTTCTCATGTTTAGGGCACGCACAAAATGTGCGTAGACCACACACTAAATGTTGTTTTTTGAAATAGCTTAGCATCCAAATTCCAGAGTCTAATAAGGCACCAATTAGGCAGACAGTTGATGAAATGAAGTCTGCTGCTTCACCACCCTTTCTTCTTTCTCCTGACAGTGGGTTAGGATGACTGAAAACTGATCTCTTGGCGTTAATGGAGATAGACTATTCCCAAGAAAACAGGCATCATGGAAAGCCTCCCTGAATCATGCATTCAGTTCCTTCTTAACTGCCTACTGAAGCAAGAGCCAGGGGAATCCCTGTTGGTTAAAGAAATGGCCAGCATCACTGTCACTAATCCTAATAACAGTGATATCAGATAATTTCTTGATATCCTTTCACAGAGCCCCAAGAGACTTGGCTGACCTTTGAAAACGTACCAAATTCAGAACCACACTCATTGAAAATAACAATTCTGCTTGGATGGACCAGACTGTATTTTTTCATCCAACAACCGTGAAGAATTTTTTTTTTTTATATCATTCATCCCTGACTAGTGCCAGAGACAAGCAAATGCGTGTAAGCCCCTGTGCCAGCCATCTGTTGAGTAAAGCCTGGTGCCAGCTGCTTATCATGGGCTGCAGGTAAGAAGGGCTGTAGGAACGTCGGCGGGAAGTTTATGCCCATTTAAAGAGTTTAGGAAGGGATTCAGAAAGAAAACCCTGTTCCAAGCACAGTAACATCATTTGGAGCATAGCGTTTGCCGACGTATGGAGGGGCTTTTTTTTTTTTTAGCCATGTTTAGCCTGCCAGAAAAACTGCATTGCATGTCTTCGTTTTGGATATTTTTGTAGTATAGATGACTCAAACCTTGCTCTCTTTATGTCTTTGAATGCAAGTCTTCTGCGAGATGTTAAAATATAATCACTGAGACCTCCCTTTCATGGGAACTCAATCAATACTCATGTAAGTCCAAGGTTGAATCAGGTCTTAAGTAGGTCTTTAGTAACCCTGGATGGCACTCAGGCCTTTGCTGCCTGTCTCCCAGGTAACCCCACAGTATTCAAATAATAGTAGCTCCATCAGCTTTGATTTATTCCATGCTACTTCTCAAGATGACTCTTTTTTTATTATTATTATTTTTGAGCCAGGCTAGATGTGAATGGGAGAAGAAGGGAGCAGTGTTCGTAGGTTCAGTGAGCTGCCAGATTGGGATGTGTGAGGTTTATTTTCCAGGACAAACAGGTACACAGAGCTAGGAAAGAGCGTCTCCTCTTCCACTGCCTGGCCTAATCTCTTTAGAGATATTTCTGTACTGTGGGTATAAGAAATGCTCCTGCTGCAGCATTCAGCTCTGAGAAGTCTGGCCTGCAGAGGAATGCTTTATCTGTGCTTTATCACCTTTTTTCCTCTGATCCTGATACAGCTACAACCCTGAAAATAGATAATGTCTTAACTATCTGGAAGGGTTTTCAGTGAAAGCCCCCCAGATAAGATAGCTGAACTCTGTCCCTGGCCAGAATTGGTCTGATTTCACGACTGGTAAGAGACAAATCCCCTGGGACGTTCAACTGATGTTCTTGCTCCTTTCCCATACTCTGAAGGCTGAGCTCAACTCTCAATCACAGTCCAAGGGAACGAGTTTGCTGATTTTAAGCCTCTTTCCTGATGCCCAGCCCATCAAAGGCACCCACTTGTGGCATACCTAAAGTACTCAAGTTCATATTTGTAGTAGACATTTACAGTATCCCTGGTGTCCTGGCCAAAAGTGCACCACCTTTGAACGGCCATGAGTAGTGTGCTCTGGCCATCTCCTAAGTACTAAATATGCATGATTTAACACATGCCAGTGCCACCATTGTGTGGAGGAAAATATCATTCTTTACCAATATAGAAACAGAGCTTTTTTCTGGAAAAAAAAAAAAATTAAAAAAAATTATGTCTACCTTTGTAAATATCTTCATTAGAAACACTTCATATTTTGACTTTTATCAAATTCAGTTTTTCTTAGCTGTTCCCCATGGCGATTATATTCTGGTTGTAAAGAAGACTGTTACTTAGGAAGATGAATCATATCTTCTGTGAAGGCACTGGCTTCCACATCCTTTATGATTTCCTATTTTAAAACAATCTTGAAAACAGAATGTTTTAAACGACCAATTGCAGCAACCTGCATGTTTTTCACTGGGTCAGACTAATTTCCTTCACTAAAAATTGCTACTAAAGGAGTCTTCGCTCTTTGTATAAATGATACAGTTGTCGACAAGGGAGACCCTTACACGTTCAAAAATTAAATGCTATAAAATCAAAGTAATCAAAATAACACATCAATCACATTAAGATGTTAATTAGCAGATCTTGATATGTTCAGCCTTACATTTGGATGGCATAAAGATGGTAAAAAGATCAGATTATAAGTGTTACAATGCCTGAAATGTAGATTCAAGGTGATTTGTATTTTTGTCACGTTTAAAAATTTCAGGAATGATCCATCCATTACAAACTTTATAGTAAGTGTGACTCTATTGATTTAAAGGAAACAAGCTTGGGGACATCAAAATTTTCTCTTTGTTCTTAATATTTGCTAGCTCTTTCCAAAGGACACACGTTAATGTAGGTCTGTCCTATTCATATCTGCTATCTGGACTTTTTTCTTTCCTTTGGTTTATTAGCTTTCATAGGGTTATTTTAGATATCTGATTTTACAAGACAACTGATGTAAAAGATGTACATCTTCTGTGTCTTTACCTAACATATAATTAGACCAGCAAGGGTCTAGGTCTTACAACAAAGCCTTAGAAATTATAACTTGGTTCCCAGTATGTGACTGAGAGATTTAGATCTTCTCTCAAGGGAAAGTGGAAACAACCAGTCCAGATATTTGAAGATGAACAGCATGAAAATACACCAAATTCACTCAAGTAAGGTACAGGGATTGTGCTGTTATTAATTTTAAAACCAACGAGGGGACTCCTATAAAGATAAATTCAGGACAAAAGAGGCCAGCTATCTACCTTTTACAGGTCAGAAAAGCTCGCTTTGGGAGGCAATGCAAGGATTATAGATGTGTCTGAAAGAAAAAAAAAAAAAGAGCTGCAGACTCAGAAGTTTTCAAAACATAATTTATTTTTTTCTTACTTTGCTCTTGCTATTGCTTTTTCCCCGTTGCTTCTCCTTCTTAATTTTTAATTGGCAAGCCCAGATTCTTGTGCTGAAGAATCTAGGTTTCTTCCCGGTTCTTCAAAAGCTTTTCAGTCCAGAAAGGAAGGGAAGGAAGGCAAGTCCTATAGGGACTGTCCCAGTCCACAGCAAGAGTATAGTGGAAACCAAAGTGGGGTGGGTCTTCTACTGCATGCTGCCAGTATCCACTCCTGTGACAGCATTTCCCCTGAGAAGGAAGTTATTTATGCCAGAAAAAAATGCCATGTACCACATGCAGGGTACCTGTGTAGAGAGCAAGAATCAAACTGGGCCGTTGGGTCCTGCCCTGCACCGGCTTAATATCATAGAATCAAAGAATGGTTAGAATTGGAAGGGACCTTAAAGATGCAGTCTGGAGTAATGTGCTCAAGCCAATCATGCCTTAGCAGGGCAGTTGGACTAGATGATCTCTGGAGGTCCCTTCCAACCCTGACAATTCCATGATCAATGAGTTCCAACCCCCCTGCCCGGGGCAGGGACACCTCCCACCACCCCAGGTTGCTCCAAGCCCCATCCAGCCTGGCTTTGAACCCCTCCAGGGATGGGGCAGCCAGAACTTCCCTGGCCAACCTGTTCCAGTGCCTCACCACCCTCACAGCAAAGAATTTCTTTCTGGTATTTAATCAAAATCTCTCCTCTTTCAGTTTAAAACCATTAACCTTCGTCCTATCATATAAGGTAGGGGTTGCCCCATTTGTTTGTAGGACCACAAATTCCACTCAGGCTAAGCCAAAAAGCTGCAATAACTGCAAAACACATTAATAAGTATCCCCTGCTCTTATCCCAGAAGTCAGGGAATCTTCTGAGTTCAGTGTGCTACCCATAATGCTTCAGTAAAATTCACTAACAATGTATATTCTGTTATTGAAATAGGTCACTCCATAGGAACGATAAGTTCAGTCATTTTCAAAGTCACATTTGACATCGCTGGCTATTAGGTGCTAGTGCACGAGCTTGACAATTTTTGTTCTCCAATTAAAAAGTAGAACTAGCTTCATCCAGGTTTCAAGGATAGCCTTAAAAGCTGACCAGCTGATGCCTAGGCAGAGCGTGATTCAGAAATCACACATTAAGAACCTGTTTTGGACTTTCTGCTGGCTTTCCTTGACACCGAAAATTTATGAACTGTGCATCATGCCATGCTTTTCGTCTCGATAGTGACCTTTTCTTTTTCACCTGACTCGTTGATTTTGTCTCAATCAAATTTTGGGTAACAAATATTAATCAGGCCCCAACATGTGACACTTAAAATAGATGTTTTTCAGATGGAACTCAGTTTATTGCAATAAAGTTTTTCTGTTTGTTACTGGGAAATATCCTAAAGTCTGACATAACCCTCCAAGAAAGAAGGTTACTTGGCCACAAGAGTTGTCCTATACAGGAGTCACTGAAGTATCTGTTACGGCCATTATTTTTCAACAATTTCAGGGTGATATTTTCATGCAGCATTAGAGTGTCTCCTCAGACTTACTCTCTTGTCTTCTTTCAGACCAAAGCACAAGTGTGCACCATGGTGGGTACCTGCCGGAGAAAAGACTCTTGCACTTTTCATACCTCATACAGGTACAATCTGTGTGCTTCAGCAATGCTTTTATAATTGACAAAAATAGACCTAACTACTTGTAAGCTCATACTGCTTAAATAGTATGGCACAAAGGAGGACATTCTTCTCCCTTCATCTTTCTATGCAAAAATTAATTCAAATATACCATGAATGGCAACATCCCTAACAAATTTGCCTATGTATTTTGGGTATTGCAATATGAAAAATCACCTTTTCTAATTATCATCTCATTTTGAATGCTCTCTGAAAGCTTGAGCTCAAGGCTCAACTTTTATCTGTTCTTCAGAGGTCTCTGGCTTGACTCTTGAACTCCTGGTCACTTCTCTTCAGACAAGGGGCAGTATTTCTACTGACTGCCATGGGAACAGGATTGGGCCATTTATGTGTATTTTACATCGAGAAGCAGACTAATTGAAGTCAAAATGGTTTTAGAGGTCTGGTTAGGTTGATTTTAATGAGGATTTTTAAAGCTGTCATGCTTCTCATGGTTTTTTTTCCTCTGGGAATTTTTTCCTTAACAGTGATGTGAGTTACAAAGTGTTCAACCAGTCTTTTGTGTTTTCTCAATACCATAGAATCTGTGCACCTCACAAATTCTAAAAATAAATACAAATGAAAGCCAACCCCTTTCTTTTCCCTTTCTTTAATCACACCTCTCCATGAGTAGGGAGTGCACTTTGCCCAATTGAATTTTCTTTCACTCAAAACTTCATGAAAAGCAAACATTAATGGAGATGCAATCTCCATTGCAGGGTGAACTTACTTTGAAATTCAAGGGACTATACATAGCGTTTTTTTCAGATCTATTTTGCAGTAGCAATGCAGCTTTTAAATGGCATCAATGGCAACTATTCAATAACCGAAATTACAGCAGCCAAATTATATTCTGATAATTGCAACATTAACTCGTGTCGCTGTTTCAAGAGGGTGTTTACCCCTGGGAAGAGGGCCGAGCCAGGTATGGGCATCCTAGGCCACCTTTCATTTAGCAGTATATATTAGTTTGATTAAAGTTAATAAAGCAAGAACAGATTTAGCAAATGGAACTAATGTTCAGAGATAATTTCAGCTGGAATGAATGAACAAGAGATGTGGAGAAGTAATTACAGGAATTTGCTAGAGACCTCGAGGGTGAAATGCACATGACCACAACACACTGTACGGAGAAACAGAACGAGACACAAAACATAGTTAGTAATAGGATACTTCAATTATCCAGAAGTAAATCGGGAGCAGCCTGTGGTAATCCTGCCAGGCTGTGCTCGTAACAATGCAGAGCTAATGCAGCATTGCGAGAGGACCAGTGGGTAAGCAGGCTGCGAGGGGCTGGAGGAAAATAAGTGAGCTGAGTACGATTAGGGTGCCTGCCGTTCGGCTCTCCACGGGGCTCAGCGCCTCGCCGCTGGATCAGCTCCTCTGGCTGACCAAGAAGGTCTCTCACCACCGACACCCATCCAGTCAAGGGTGGAATGAAGAGGACTTACCGCACCTTAGATACTTCTCTTTCCTTTTGTTCTGTAGAGTTCTACAGTCATTTTTAGAAAGCAAATCAGCAACAAACAGAAGCGCTTAAAACTATAAAGCGCTGTACTTGTTAGCATCTTACTCCTCTTTGGCTGGTCCAGATTACAGCTTGGTGGTACTTACTCTGATGAACTCTGACTTTGAAAGACTCTGATGGGACTTAGCTGCACTCTTTTAATATAAGAGTATAACCTGTAATCAATAAGAAAGGCTTTTAAAACCATCAATAATTTATTCAAAATTATTCCGTTTTTCTGCCTTCCAGGAACGCTGCTTGTGATTCAGTATAATTCCAGCATAAATAACATGTTAATTTTACCCTTCTCCAACTATAATGTTGTTGCTGTAACGGGAATTAATACTGAAAAGCTGCAATTCATTCTGTTGTTTAAAATACTAAAACGCTGATAGACACTATAGAGTTGTCATCAGGCTTCTGGCAGTTTGGAGCTCAGGGGTTCCTGAGGCATCTAGAGATGGCACACAGCGGGTCTCAGCACACCAGCGCCCACAGCCTGGAGGGAAGGTCTCAGTGCATGTTTTGCAGATCCTCTGCTGTGGAAAATGCTGCTCTCATCTGGAAAATGGTTGCGGGAAAATGTGGGCGCAGGGTTTTCCATGCCCTGTCTCTCGGTGACTCCTGGACAGACGAGTTCAGTTTATAATTCAAGGCTGTTTCTTCAGCAAACCCATCCTAAAATCTGAGATTCAAGCTGGATTCACTCGTTCTTTCCTTCTTTCTGTCCATCCTTCCTTCCATCCTGATTTCAGCCTTTCGTTTCACTGTCTGATCTAGGCTAAAAAAGACACGGACATATTTTTTCATACCCTAAAGAAAACTGTATGTTTCCAACTACACTCAGAGGTGATGAGTCTAGAGCTGATGTGTTTAATTTACAAACCAGAATCGATTTACACCCATTCTTCTCAGACTTCGTGTATCCTCTCTGAGAAGCAGCATAATGAGGAAGCACTGCAAATAGCATGTATGTAGGAAATTTCTGGATATCCAGCATTATTTTAGGTAGATTCGTTTGTCTGGCTGACATTTCAAAACAGATGTCTAAGCAGATATCATGGGACTACTTTTGTAACAAGCATAAAAAAAAAAAAGCCCCTATTCTGTGCTTAGTAGAAACTTGATTAAGAGGTATCAGGGAGTAATATTACCAGCTAATTGGAAAACTGCTGTAGGAACACACACACAGAAGGTGACATCCTCAACAGTGGTGGCATCAAAAGCATGAAATTCCTTAACTTGCATGTGTGGATATTGATGTAAGAAATGTCTTGCTTGCAAGAGAACCTTATTCTAAGTAAAACCACGGCTTCTTAGAATCACAGAATGGTTAGAGTTGGAAGGGACCTTAAAGCTTATACAGTTCCAAGCTCCTGCCATGGGCAGAGACACCTCCCACCAGACCAGGTTGCTCAAAGCCCCTTCCAGCCTGGCCTTAAACCCTTCCAGGGATGGGGCATCCACAACCTCTCTGCGCTCCTTCTTCTTACAGCTGCCTCTGTTTCCAGCCCTGACACTGGCCTCACATGATGACAATTTACTTCAAGATTATATTTTCACCCTGTCCCTCCCTCAGGTAAGCTTAAACCCATATTGATGGGACACCACATTTCAAGGCAAGGACAACTTCTGCTTACTCCCCGTGGGGACTTCACCTTTGGTTTGGTGATGCTGAACCTCACGATGCTGAACCTGCTGTTCAAAGGGGCTGGGCAATCCTAAGTGAAACCTGAAATGCCATTTCCTTTCATAACACAAGTAAAACTCCTCTGCCCACCCTGCTGGACATTTAGGAGATTGCCCATTCGTTTTATTCTTGTTTTGCTGTTAATGATGGTTTAACAAGCAAGAAAGCTTTTATGCTGCTTGCCAGGCTTGAGCTGAGTGAACACTTTATAACTTTATATGCTGCTTACACGGGGATGCTCCCTGCACAATTAATACTCATTTTTCACCACTAATTCATATGAGGAACAGTGATCAGGAGCCTTACAAGTAAAATAATAAACAAAAGCAAGCACAGAAAGCAATACCTGCAAATTTTCATTTTCCAGTGGTGATAATAAGAACACTGTTAAATGTAAAAGGTAATTCTTTGGGTTTTAGCTCGCCATTGTCTTCTTGTTTTGCTTTAACCTGCAAAACTTCCCATCAGGTTCTCTACATTATTCTTTCTCTTGTGTGGATCACACAATTAAGTGACAAAGCCATGTTTTTGACATCTGTCTGATTTCCATGACAACAGATTATGAAACCAGCTGTAGGGAGCATGTGAGATGAAAACTAAGAAAAATGAGGAAGCTAAATGAAGATTTAATCAATATGAAGAACAGCAACAAAGGGTGGGAAGGAAGCATATAACAAAGGTAATTCCTTTAGAGAAGAAATGTGTTTTTCTATTCTCTCTCCACTATCTGAACATTATAGTGCATGAGAATAGCCTGTGCTCCTTAGGGAAAGGCAACATCAGTAGATTTTAGAAGGAGAAGAGCCTTGGTCTATCCTGTGGCTCCCACTGAGCAAGTCGTGGATCCTTCCTCAGAGGAAAGAGAACCCACCCCTTCCGTCCAGCCAACATCTTCTCTCCAGGCTGAGCAACACCAGAGCACCGTGACCAACGTTCCCACGTATCAGCTACCAAATACTATTGCTTCTTCCTCTTCTTCTTATGAGAAAACACAATCTGTAAGAAAAGATGGAAGGAATGTGAGCTATTTTGTCAGGACCAAACCACCTGAAGGGACATACAAGTTTCAAATGCCTAAAAAGTCACTTCAGGGAAGAGATTAGGCTGTGAATTGGATAAAGCAGTAATGAATCCAGATTGCAGTAGAGATAGTGAAGTTTTTTAGGAAAAAAAAAAAGCCTTAATAGTTCAGAAAGGTGATTACTGGGGGAAAAAATGCTAAGGGAAGCTGTGGATTCTCCATAATGGGAGACAAGAGCAGGTCAGAGGAGCATCTGCCAATGATGGTTCAGGGAGAGCTGGTCCCCTCTGGGAGCAGGAGAGGATTGCATGGTGTTTCTGACTATCTCCGAGCCAAATTGTCATTCTATTCAGACCACGAACATTGAAAACTCCTTGATTCTTTAGCCTGTGATTTCAGCTTCAGTGGTTTGCTTGTACCACTTGCTTAAGTTCATAAACTATGTCATAACAGGCTCAGCTGGACATCTTGAAGCACTACCAGAAAAAGCAAGCGAAGAAAATAACTGTAATCCACGGTATTTTGAAAAGAAGAGGCATAAATAAGTTCTAAAGCCATGAGAACATAGAGACAGAATTCATGGGAAGAAAGCTGATGGACTGAGATGTTCGTACTTCCAAAGGCAGGCGGTGAATAATAATGGGAAGATTGGTGGTGCCTGATTTTCAAGGGTTATTTTAGATCCATTTTAGTCAGGTAATTCTGAACCCACCCGGCTTTCCTTCAGGAATTTTCTTTCTGTGGGTGGCTTAGCAGGACTGGAAAGCAGCTCTGGCAAGCGTAATTCATTGCCTTGACTTACAGCGTGAAGAGCTCTGAGCTGGTGGCTGGCAGAGCGGCCAGGGAGAAATTTGTGTGAATTTTGGAACATTCGTCACCGGCGTGAGGAGTTGGGTTTGGCACAAGCAGGGGCACAATAACGCCAGAGTTACTTTGGGGCCTTTGTACGGAGGGATATAAATCTTGCACTCGCTCAATTTGTGTTCGTTTTATGTGCGAAACATTAATAGACTTTTAATATACTGGCACTAGATAAAATGAACTTCAGCGGCATCAAGAAGAAAAATTGGCGTTGCACAGTACACGAGGAAACACGCTGATGGCATTTTACAGGGCTCTGAGGAGTTGTGTGAGAGGTCAGTGTAGGTGAAACACAGGTTACACGGCCTTGAAGATTTGTTCACAGTAGTAAATAATTGTTATTGGACTAGAGACCGAAACCTGTAGGTATAAGCCCAGCTTGCTGCAACTGAAACACGAAAGGGCCTCCAAAGCAGGAAAAAATCAAGCTGCACCAACTAGGTTAATTCTAAAGCTGGAATTTAAACTAGATTAATCATAAATCTATTATATTCTATATTATGTTATTACTAGCTTGCTGCAACTGAAACACGAAAGGGCTTCCAAAGCATGAAAAAAATCAGGCCACACCAACTAGGTTAATTCTATATCTAGAATTTAAACTAGATTCATTATAAATCCATTATATTCTATATTATATTATTACTGAAACTGACTGGGCAGTTACAACCGCCCGCTGAGTTGACTCTTCTTTATTTATTGTAACCTCCTTAAATGGTGGTTTGGAGCTGGTGACTGACCTACCTGGAAGCTCTACTGACCATTGCCCATAGACATCCCTTGGTAAATGGAAAGATGTGGCTTCTGTATAGGGAGAGGTTTGTGCTATTAAAATCTACAGCATGTGCTGTACCAAAAGAGAGAGGGTAAAAAGCGGAATACCGAAGCACTGGGCTCTGGTTTTTTCCACTAACAGGGCCTGCTGTCCTGAGCAGCAAATAAAATCAGGTGTGATTAGTTAGCCACGTTCTAGATATTGTCTTCCACTGGATAAATAATGAAGTTTATCTCCATGCCTCTTCTATCGTTACCATCAGCGCGCTCATAAATATTTTACGCTTTTTTGGCTGCGAGTTTGACTTTCTTGTTTTATATTTTTGCCCAATAGTGAGTACAATCCTCTCTCCATCCTGAGGATTAATGCTGAAATATTAAAATGCTGAGATTCTGCACCCGCCGTCAATGAGCTGCTCCTCCGCCCGCCGGAGGAGGAACCAGCCTTCCAGAGGAGCAAAGCCTTTCAGCGGGGTTAGCAGAAGAGCTTCGCTGTGATTTTGGGTAGCTGGTGTTTTTCATGCAAACCGCATCACAAACGTTATATGGAGTTATAAAGTTAATATAAAAAGCAGATGGAGAGAAATTAAAAGAGATAGTCAAGGGAGAAGAGATGAGATATAAAAATAGATGGAACTGGTGAAGCATGGAAGTTGCAGAAAAGCTGTTCCAGATGCCAGGAGCTACTCCAGAGAGGAGTCTCATCCTGGAAACGGGGCCCGGTGTGGAAGCGCGGTGAGCAGTTTGAGGGACAAAGGGAAGAATATGCAAAAGGCCTGTAATGATTGCCTCGCACAATCAGCAAATACTATTTTGAATTCTTCATTTCTTACAGATGATACCCCGAACTTAAAAGAACCGTATCTATTTATCCTCATTATCAGCAGTGAGACAAAATTCCACACCTTCTTCATGACTATCCTATCTAGGAAATATAGAAAGATATTTGTCGTTTTAAGAAAGCAAGCAAGAGGGAGTATGTACATATGTTACGGCATATGTACCTGACTTTGCCCTCACAGAAACTCTGTGTACTGTGTGCTTAATTTATTAAAGGTCTTAGCACATACCCAAATTTGCCTCATCACCCACTTCTTATTTGGCCGGCTGTGGGATTCAAATCACGTGGATGCCACAGTTTCTGCTTTACACCATGTTGATGAGGAGCTCCTCCTGTATGAGCCACTCTCACTGCAGTACTTCTGGGTGGAAAAATATGACTCTGGGCTTTCATACAAATATTAATTACATCGTACTTTCTCCTTTTTGAAAAGGAAAGCCACCTCAAGAGGTAAATCCATAAACCCACAGGGAACAAAGCTTGAAATAATATATATAAATATCAATATATAGACATTTTCAATCCTCCTTTGTAACATGAGTGGATAATAAGGGTAGAGTAGGAAAATGTGTCATTTTATTATAACCTCATTGACCACACTGATGAATATAACTTTATTACAAGGAGCAGATGTTGTCTTAAACCCTCAAGGTATCTCCGATAAGGAGCATTGCCTGTCTGAATTTGCTGGCAAATATTATCTAGTATTTCAATCTCACTATTGCGTACAACTCTAAAATGAGTCATTTCTCTGTGAGATGTTACTTGTTCTCTTGGGACTGCCTTTGTCACAACAAGAGCCAAGTCAATCTTATCTGGTTTACAAATGTTTTTGCACGTACAATCTACGTTTTTGTCATTCATCCAAGTATTTGCAACCTTCAATGCAACCCACAGCGATCATGGGTACAGATATC
The DNA here is from genome assembly GCA_013398155.1 of Pedionomus torquatus. Lineage (NCBI taxonomy): Eukaryota > Metazoa > Chordata > Aves > Charadriiformes > Pedionomidae > Pedionomus > Pedionomus torquatus. The sequence goes on along the minus strand of VZRU01016605.1, from coordinate 143,150 downwards.
CTGACTTGAATGGTTAATTTCTGCAGTGAAATGTCTTACTTTCTCTGGGAGCCAAATTGTTTCCCAGAAGACTTTTTAGACAGGAGAGGCTCTCTATAGCAGTCTCCCCATCAATACACAGCTTAGACAAAGTAAGAAGATAGCAATTAGATGACATTTGTGGCCATTACCATCAAAGAACAGTATATTAATGATGTTATACAGAACTATTTTCCAGTATTTCCTTAGAAACTCTTGTTGGGTCTACCCATAAATGTCTCATAAAAGCTATAAATATTCAAGAAAGGAAGTCAGTTACATATAAAGACCTCTAATAGGCACTATGAATGAATTTTGAACCGTATAATAGCCAGGCACCTGTGAAAAATGGCAAGAGGATGTGATCTATACATTATATATGAGGCACTTTGCTACAGCTGCAAAGATTTCTAGTTATTCAGTGAAGCTAGAAAATTAAAACAAGGGTATATAACAAAAATGTCGCTTGAATTAAATCTTGTATGGTGTTGCTTCTTATTCAGTGATCATTATAATAATTAGTTTTGCACAAAATAGATTCATAAAAGCTCACAAATTCAAGTAACATGCAAATTCAGATTTCTTGTGTTTATTTAACTTCCTACCAGCTACTTGAAATGTTTCTGTGATCAAAGTAGATGGATAATTCCAAGAAAATGCAACAGTCAGAGCTGGACACTGAGATGCCACTGAGATGTTTCAATGATGTTGAACTCATTTTCAATATGCAGCTAATATAATCATGGCGATATTAATACTTCAAAAACTTTACCGAACTCTTAGGATTTCCCTTTCTTTCCTCTCGCCGTTCCTTTTCTTTGAATCAGCTGCAGAAACAAAACGTCTTTCGGGTCCTTGGCTCACATTGACATCAATAAAAATTTGTCACGAGCACTGAGGAAAGCAATTCGTAGCTGCAGAACACATCAGGAAGGGACCGCCGGTTCAGGTGGAGCTGTCTGACACCGTCACCAGATTTACAGGAGACTCGTTCAGAGGGCCTGAACCCAGGCAGCTTTTTTGAGGCTAATGGACCGACAGTAAATTACACAGACTGAAAACCTGGCATCTTCCCTCGCGACTGTCCTCGGCGTAAGATTTGGAAGTGATGGACCGCCTGGTGCAAACTCTTTGCCCAGAGGCTGTAATTCATCGTGGGGGCTGGGGGTGTGGGGGGGGCTCTGAGGCTTCAGGAATGGTGTTAAACAAACCAAGGGATGATCTCTCCTGTCAGGCCGGTGTCACGATGGCACCCTGCCTCTCTGACAGGCATCCCACCTGCCCAGGGGGTGAAGACACCCGAACCAGCCTGCGCATGAACCCGGAGTCATCCCACCACCGCAGTATTGGGTGGGTGTGGAAGCGCTGTGCGATTCCCTGCAAAATATGCTTGGAAAGAGAAAAAAAAAAATATATGGGGACTGCTTTTTCTTTTTCTTATCTAAACAATTTTTTTTTCTCACAGTTCTGCCTTGGATAGGTTGAGAACATTACTGGTGGCTGGAAAAAGCAGTTACAAGAAAGCCTGTTCTCAGCTCTGCAATAGGAATTCACCGCTGAGAATAAAATTTCAAAATAAAATCAGAGGAGCTCGGGAAGATTTCTTGTTTCTCTGATCATTTCTGTTACAAGCTGACGTGACATCTCTCTAAGATGCTTGCTTCAGTCACTCGTGTGACATGGTAGACTTGAGAAACTTGGCAGTGTCTTTGCGTTTGTACCGGTAGCCAGACAAAGAAGAGAGGTTCCTTTGCCACACAGCCGCTTCGTAGCCGTGTGATGCACAACCTCCTCTTCACCCTGTGTGACAGACACCTGTCTTTTTGGAAACAACATTCCTGTGATTTCTATTCAAGGTATTCTCGTGCAACTGTTACTGCACCTGAGCATTGATTGAGTGGGAGAAAAGCTACATCTGTTCCTGATCAGGCCCAGGATTCACTTTACCTTCCACAAGCTGATGTCCAGCACCTCCCAGAGAGCCTTCCACTCTCTGAAGGCTGTTGGAAAGGTCTAATTCACTTGTGTTTTCAGTCTTTCTCGCTTGGTGGTTTGTAATTTTTGGAGAGGAGATGGATATTGTATTTACATGTTTTGGAAGTTTAAGAGAATAATGTAGCAGCACTTGGAAGCCTATTCCACAACTAGAGGTTACAAATGTGTTTGTTTGAATACTGCTTAATGAATGACTCTTCTTGCAAACTAAAAAATTAATGAATGCATTTACTGATGACAAAGGCTGTTAGGGTCTTTAGGCACTGAAGTTGAAAAACCTACATAGCAGGATATGAACGCAGCATTGTTAAAAATGTTCTTTAAATTATTTGTATTGTAGGAAGTAATAGCTGTACGTAAGAGTCCTTCAGACTTTGGTTAAGATACTTTCCAAATATTAGATTATTTTTTAACCTTTTTGGAATGAAACACTTGCTTCCATTAAGGGACCAGCCTGTGAGCCTGCAGAGTCACAAGTTACCTACAAAAACTACCTCAGGCCAGGAAAAAGGTTTTCTTTTTTCATTGTACCTGAATAATTTTTACGGTTTGGCTTTTGTATACGCTGCAGCAACTGGGAGTGGTCCCTTATCTATTTTTGTTCTCTTTTTTTCTTAACATATCATTCATCTGTCTTCCTCCAAATCTAAGCAGAACAACATGCAGCAGTGACCTGTCACAACCAAACTTCTTCCACCACAGAAGCACAAGATTATCATAGAATGTTTAGAGTTGGAAGGGACCTTTGAGATCATCCAGTTCCAACCCCCCTGCCCTGGACAGGGACACCTCCCACCACACCAGGTTGCTCCAAGCCCCATCCAGCCTGGCCTTGAACCCCTCCAGGGATGGGGCAACCTGGGCTAGTGCCTCACCACCCTCACAGCAAAGAATTTCTTCCTAATATCTAATCTAAATCTCCCCTCTTCCAGTTTAAAGCCATTACCCCTTGTCTGTGTTCCCCTCTGGAGAAGCTTAAAAACAAAACAAAACACCCTGCAAAACATCAATATTTATCTGTACAGCTCTGCAGAAGGAAGAATTTCCATCTCTCTTTTTTTTTTTTTTTGTGTGTGTGTGTCTGTAAAAGCAGCCAAAAGGGGAAAAAAACCCACCAACCCTTCTCATGATAGTGGGAAGAAAATACAATCGCTATTATAGTTGTGGATGTCCTCTGCCTTCTGAATTCACCACATGATGCATCAGCAGGGCTGGGAAAACCTGCTGTGTGTCTCCTGGGGTGGCACCTGGGGGTGAGGTTCCCCCCCTTAAGGAGTCAGCAGCAGTCCAAGGACCAGGCTAGAGCCTTGGCTGGTGTAAATCAGCCTAAATACATCGACTGTGATTCACTGCTTTGATTTACGGAGGCTGAGAATCTGGCTCTGTACGTTAAAGACTGGCCGTGGAAAGGTATGTCAAGGCTGTAGAAATATACTCTCCACAATTTGGATCAAAGTAATGAGCACTCGAGGAGGAATATAAAGAGAATTGAGTTCATTTTAAAATTTATGGGAGTCCTTTATCATTCAAACTCCAATGGAAATGATTGCCTTGAAGATTTTAACAGTTGTAGAGAAGCCAGCCCTGGATTGGCTTTTAGTAATTCAAAAATACAGTATAGGAGTTACAATATTAAAAATAAAAAGCTTTATAACAAGTTCATTCTTAAGGATTTTTGCCTTTGATGTAAGGAAGACGTTTTATATGTTGAAAAATCTACAGTGCTAGGTCTTGGCACCAATCTTTAAGGAAGGGATTATCCCCTATATGTGGTTGTACATCACCTACTGTTGGGAAGTCCAAGGCTATAATTAGGCATCTCCCAGTGTCATCGTGTTAGGTATCTTTGGATAATTGTTGCTACCCACATGGTTATCCATATGTTTTACTGTGAAGTATGATTAATTCTCCTCCTCTTCAATACAATAAGCAGTTTATGCAGGGAATACATCTTGACGACCAGGAAAATTCCTGTGTAACAGGAAAATAAACCTCCTAATCCTGCCGTTCTCCTGGGTAAAATTCAGCCCGGTTAAATGGCATTGACGCCTTCGTTTCCATGAGTTGTTTATAGTGACAGGAGGTCCCCCAGATAAAGGCAGGCTGCTCAAAACATACCATCTGTCCAGACAACAAAGCCCAACGCTTTTTAAAGTTTTAAATAGGCATTGTTTTTGATGCCTGGGTTTTTCCTCATGCATTAACACCTTTTGAAGAGGGGAGAACATCCCCTGATCCCAGCCTGCAGTGCTCAGGGACACCATTCACAGCCTTGCAAAGAAACTGGCACGACCATAGGAAATTAGGAAACACCTAAGAATGATGAGGACAGGCTGAGAGAGCTGGGGCTGTTCAGCCTGGAGAAGAGAAGGCTCCAGGGAGACCTTAGAGCAGCCTTCCAGGATCTGAAGGGAGCTCCAGGAGAGCTGGAGAGGGACCCTTTGACAGGAAGAGTAGTGATAGGACAAGGGGTAATGGTTTTAAACTGGAAGAGGGGAGATTTAGATTGGATATTGGGAAGAAATTCTTTGGTGTGAGGGTGGTGAGGCACTGGAAGAGGTTGCCCAGAGAAGCTGTGGCTGCCCCATTCCTGGAGGGGTTCAAGGCCAGGCTGGATGGGGCTTGGAGCAACCTGGTGTGGTGGGAGGTGTCCCTGCCCAGGGCAGGGGGTTGGAACTGGATGATCTTTAAGGTCCTTTCCATCTCTAACCATTCTATGAGCTGTGGAAAGCGGTGAAAAAAAAGCTACCGGCTTTCCTTAAGGAGTCGAACACCGAAGCAACTCGTAGTTTATTTTATTAAGGCGTAGNTTCAAGGCCAGGCTGGATGGGGCTTGGAGCAACCTGGTGTGGTGGGAGGTGTCCCTGCCCAGGGCAGGGTGGTTGGAACTGGATGATCTTCAAGGTCCCTTCCAACTCTGACCATTCTATGAGCTGTGGAAAGGGGTGAAAAAAAGCTACCGGCTTTCCTTAAGGAGTTGAACACCGAAGCAACTCGTAGTTTATTTTATTAAGGCGTAGAAAGCTGCATTTGCTTCTCGGTAAGGCACAAAACGCTTGCTTAAATCCCTAGCCCCTTGTTTATTAGGTGGCCACTTCACTTGTGTAGGCTCTCCGGCCAGCCCACATCCCCACCTGCCCCAACCTTGCACAAGGTTCACCAGCAGGGAAACCAGCTGAAAATTGCAGTTTTTAGTCACTAGTCTCCTCTTCTTGTGAGTCATTAACATCAATTACTAACCGCTGCATTGTCAATTAAGACTATCGCTTGCTGCTATTCACCGCTAATGTGCTAATTGTCATCAATTTACTGCTTCAATTATGTGGTCATATACTCGCCTCGAGGTAGACGGGTTTGATAGAAAGGTCTTGAGGAGAAACATACTGAGTGATTTTAATGCATGGAAAGAAACTTGAAGTGAGTCTGAACATGGTGGATGTACTTGCAGTATGCTCTAGTGAAAAATTATTCTAACAGACAGATGATGGTAAGGAGGAAAAAAGAAAAGTGTTTAAACTGCATATTTTATAGGATTCCTGTTTATTCTTGACCCTTCTACTGAAATTATGATGCTATTTCACCTGAAATAGATTCACGGAGCTTGTTCGCTCTGTAATCATGTATATATTTTTGCCTAATTATATCTGATTGCTTACTGCATGTTGTACTTTCTAATGAGCATTGAATTATTAATCCGCTGCCTAGTCTGTCCCCGCATACAAAGGGGAAAGATGTCTGGTGTCATTGAAGCACAGTCTATTGTGCTCACTTCAAGAGGCAGCAGCCAACTTTAGGATTCAGCAGTGTGTCAAATCCTTACTACAGACATAACCAAGTTCCCTTTGACAGGTTTTAAATAATATGTTTTTGGTGTGCTTTATCTGACACTAAGCTGCCCTGAAAATAGTCGAGCAAGTCTGCTAGCAAGAATAAAATCAGACAATCTCCTGGAAAAAAAAAATATAAAAAAAATCTGTGTCTCTTATGCCTCTATTTTTCAATCCTTAGGCAAATAACCTTGTAGGCTGCAGGAAATAGTTTAATTTCTCTCTTATCGTCGCTCAGCAATGCAAGAAAACAAAGCAGAGATGCCTTTATCTATAGCGAGGGTCCAGTGAAAACGACATTTCCTTTTCCCATCAAAGTAATATTGATTCTTCAGAGAAGATTGTGATGGGCACCTGATTTCCACGGGTCCAATTTCTTCAGGGGGGTGGGATGACCCAAATCGTTTCAGCAACCAAGAGCCAAGTGATTCTCATTAACCTTGTGTTTGGCAGGTGCAGGCTGCACCATAAATGCCTCCCAGCCCCAACCTCTGCTTGCTGGGACCTTAGTGTGGAGGGAAGCCCCTCGGATGGTCAGGTAGGCTCCAAGAGGGCAGGTGGTGGGGATGTTTTGGAGGAGAGACACACCAAAGGCATATCTGATATCATAGTTTTTTTAGCCAGAAAATTTATTTCAATGTTTGCCCTGGAGGTGGGTGTCTTTAAGCAGAGGTTAGTGGTTATCTGGTAGGCTTTTGGGGAGACTGATGGCAGTTCGTTGTTAACTAATGGTTCTCATTAGCTGTGTAAACTCTTTTGCCTTATCTTCCACCTTTCTGGCAGTTGCTCTGATGCAGCCTGCTGTGGATGTATGGGTTTCATTTCTGCGTGGGCAGAAAGTTTTGGTGGGTCTGTCTGGCTGTTGGCTTTTGCCTACTCATGCGGTTTGCTGCTTGCATGGCCAACCTTTATGTTAACTGGTATTTTAATATAAGAACGTGTTGGAGGGCGTGGGGATGGTGGTAAGTTTTTAAACCTTTAATCTCTGAAGCTCCTTCCTTGACAATCTGCTTGTGCAGGACAATGGAAATGGCTCTTTTGGGAGGTGGCATTTTTGCTTTCTGCTGACTTGTTCCAATCTAATGCTAAAGCTGTTTTCTATCTATTAAGGTCTACCAGATTCAGTGCATTAATTTAAAATGTGATGAAAAGGAATGATGCCAGTATAATAAACCAAGAGATCCCTAAATTTGTTTGGGAGCTTTTCAGATAGAGCTTTTTTTGGGGTAGAAGGTAGAGAAGAGAGACGATTTTCAGGTGTTCTGGAGATGTTGGGGTAAAGATTGATTTGGCTCCATCAGCACTGAAACATGGGCTTTACTGTAATTGAGTGGCATAAATTTACATATATTTTCTTTAGATCTAGACATTTTGGGTTGGTTTTTTTTTTGGTGTATCTGTTCTTTTAGTTCTGTTCTGGGACCAAAATTTCTGGGAAAGAATAATCCACTGGAGACTGTGTGTTTTAACTGCTGCCTATCAGAGTTAGTTTACTGTAACAATTACTTTTTTTGTTTGTTTGTTTTCAAACAAAAATGTGTTTTCTGTGTATACGTACTTGAAATGTGATTCTATACTTGGGAATGTAATAGTCAAATGGGAAGAGGGGGGAAGGACTGGATAAGAGTTCAATGAGTCACATGTTGCTGGGTACAAGGGAGGGGTTTCCTGAAGGGCAATGATCCCTCCTGTCCATCCATCTCCCTCTGCCCACCCAACCCCCTTGTACGGGGCTAACAACGCTGTGAACTCCAGAGTGTGCTCTTTTGGAAACGTGGGGGGGGTCGTGATGTAAACTGGGACATCAAAATACAGGCTCTGACCCCCTCTGAAAACATATCGAAATGCAGCTTAGAAAGCCACAGTAGATCCGCTTTGCGCTGCCGAACTGGTCTTTCCAGAACCTTAAAAAGCATTTAAGGACACATCTTGTTGATGTATAAATATCTCCCAGGCTCCCTAAATTGGTCGCTTAACATTTCATCTGTAGAGTCTATGCTCTCATCTTCTGGCATTACTGGGTTCATGGCCAATAACCTCATACTTTATTTTGTGCCTGAAGGACAGGAGTGACTGATGCACATGTACTGACAGTGAATGTCTTGAGTTCTGCAGATTCTACACCTGACAACTATTTTCCCTTCACAACCATTTCTCTCTGATCTCACCTCTAGTAGCAAAACCTAAATCTGATGAGTCATCTGCTTCCAAAACCCTCTTCCTACAGCGGCACTATGAGCACCTTGATAGTGAATACAGCAGCTCACTGCCTGCTCCTTCACATAACAATTTAAAGCTAGCGAAAACATCTTCCTCTACTGGGAACCTGTCAGCTTCCCCATCCTTCTGAGAGCCTGGTGGGTTCTCCAGTGCGTAGGTACAACTGGGAACTCCTGAGGACACGCTGCAAAAAATTAACATAACACTCATCAGAAAGACAGGAGAGAAGCGTGTTCTTTGTGAACACTTGATCAAAAAAATCTTCAGAGTTCATTGCTGGGAGTGGTGGGGGACCCACAATGGCAGGGTAGGTCCTTATAACTACAACAGCGGAGGAGATGTTTCTTGGTGGGGGATGGTTTTGGTGTCTGGGCCAAATAATGGCTAATGGTGTTAATGAGAGACAAAATGGTTGTTAGCAATACAGGCATGGCTGGGCAGAAGGCTTGCAGAGCCTTGGTGCATGCACGGAGAGGAATTACAGCGAGGGGAGGTGGCTGGGTGTGTTTTCATGTGACAAGTCTGAAGAATAATAGTCTTCCCCTGACCTCGCTCTACCGGCCATAAACTCCTACTCCAAATGTAAAAGGCTACAGTTAAAATTAAAGTTCTTTCCCTCTCCATTCTGCTTGTTGCAGGTCCCCACCTGAATCCCAATTAACATGTTGACTTATTTTAACTGTAACTATAAAAGTAGTGACCCTCCTTTATTAATGGTAGGGAAGGGGAGAAATAAACAACCTATAAATTACGATAGCATCAGGTGCCCTGCTGGGAAGTGCTGGGTAGATCTCTGAGGACAAAGACAAAAGAGAGGGGAAGCCTCTGGTAATGTGGTTGGGAAGTAACTTGAAGTTGTAGGTGACTTAAGAAATGGGTGCTGGCTTTGCCAGGCTGTAAAAGGAAAGGGCAGCATGAGTGCCTGCATCCCAATGCTGAGCTTGGGCCCCTGCCCTGGGCAGAAGATGCCCTGGGGGATTGTGTCCCGGCTCCCTCTCCACAACCCGTTCACTCGGACAAACTTCTGTCTGGGGCTGGTGGAAGTGGAAAAATAACCTGGGGTTTCTGACAAACCCCAATATTTTTAATGCTTTGATAAAGCAATAATCAGATGAGTTTGATTCAAACAGAAATGTGTTTTTGTTTTTTTGTTTTTTTTTTTTTTTTAAAGGAAACATCTTAAAAACAAAAAAAGTCAGAAATAGCCAAAGTGCACAGCTGCTGTTGGTTTGTTTGTTTGTTTGTTTTTGAGGGGAGGGAAGATGAAACTTTATTTCTTCCTCAAATAATTTGCTCTAGTCCTAGAAANCGCCCTTAAACTTCCATCCAGTTTTATTATTTAGGTAGGTAACACCACAAATACAGATGGCATTTACCCTTGCCTTGTTTTCTCCCAATCTGTTCTCTTTTCTAGGTTAATACCTTCTCCCACTCTGCTCTTCTATTTCAACAGAGTGTTTAAAAATAAAATGGCAGATCTCTGTTTGCTTTTCCTCTCTGCTTCTTCACATCTATATTTTGACTTTGTTACCTTTGGCTCACCTCATCTGCCTACACATAGAAAGTTTTGGGTTGGTTGTTTGTTGGATTTTCTGTGTAACTTCTCCTAGAACCTGAAGAAAGCAGTTCAAGAATCACTTTCATGCCATTCAACCCAGTTCATTATTTCTTAAGGAATAACTTTGTTCTTTATAGTTTTAGAACTGTGATTGGCAAACAGAAGACAAGCCAGGAGTTAAGGGGAAGAAAAACTAGGAGGGTGGAGGAAAAGAAAGTATGTGGTTTAGTTTTGGTTTCTGCCTATAATCGTGACACTGGGTTTGTTTTTTCTCTATTGCAATTGAAAGTATTGAATTTGGAGATTCATGCATGAATTAAAAATTGGCAGGGGAAAAAAAAACCCAACAGTTTAGTGAAATCCAGAGAAAGCTCCTGCAACAACATTGTGTGGGGAGTGGGGGGGTGTCAAATTGATCTGTAATAGAATTTTTTTCCAGTAAAAAAATATCACAGCATTTAAAAAAAAAAAAAAGAAACAAAACTGAAACCCGAACTCAACAAAAAGAAAAATTTAAGAAGAAAATATTGTTCGCCATGTACAAGTTAAAATTTAACATATTGAAAACAGAACTGAGACTATTCTGTTTCCTTCCAAACATCATGCTGCATTTTGGAGATACTCCAAAAGAAAGAAATCACTTAAGGCTTTCAAACAAACCCATCTTATTTTCCTACTCTAAAGGCATACTTTCAGTTTCCCTAATGCTGGTCCATTTGATGGATTTACCACCAAAAAAAACCAAATCCACAACCAAAAAACAAATTAGCCAGTTGCAATTGTGATACTTTCCTGTCCCGATAACATAAAAAAAAAAGGTTCATGCCAGACCATCCTCTCATTTGCAAACTTCTTGTCACGACAGGGGCCAATATTCGCCATGGTGCCAACGCAGCAGTTCCATATGTTGCCTCTTTTATTTGAGACTTGCACGGAGGGAACGGCAAAAATAACTCTGCAGGGCTACTGCTGCTGCCCCTCGGGGGAGGCTAGTGCCATGGAGCTGTGTTAAGGCATATGTGGTCACGTTTCTGTCAGTAGAAAAGGCAACCAGCAGCTTCCCTACGGGTGGTTTGGAGGTATGACGACTTGCCTTTTATTTTAGCGGGAGTTGGATGGGTGTTTGGGTGCTTAACACCACTCCAACATTTTTGCAGGCTGATTAATCCACAAAAAGCTTGTAATTATCTGAGTGTTTCCCTCTGGACTTCTTAGCATGTGTTGGTGTCTGGCTCTCTCTTTATAGCATATGCTATCCATTTCCCGAATCTATTACGAACCAATAAAAGATAACTCGTGCCCAGTCTGAGTGCTCGACTACCCTCTTCTGTGCAGTGTGGTCTTTGTTTATTTGTGTCATCCGTTAAAGTCAGATGGGCAAAAATACCATGGCAACACAATGCTACAATTACAGATAACGAGATGTACTTGATTACCGGAGAACATATACTAATGAAAGACAGCCCGACTGTTTCATCTCTCACCGCGTTATGAAGGGGAAGGGGTGGCAGGTGCAATGGTGGGGCAAGCTTGGCACTTGAGGAAACCTGTGGAAGAAAACATGTCGTGTAGCATCGTTTCCCCCGGCGTCAGGCGAGTTGATTATGAAACGGTTCTTTCTCAGAACTCGAAATGTTTCACATATGTTTCCCTTGACCTAAGGGATCTCTTATTCCTTAATGTTTCTAATGAAGGTACCAGTGTGACCAGGAAAGAACTTATGTTTACACACCAGTTGACATGATGTGTTTACTGAAGGCCAGATCTGGTGGCTACGGGTATTGGTTTCATGCACATCCATTGACTTAAATTTAATACTGAATTTCAACCTGCAGCTACTTTCTTGTATTGAAGCCACTTCGGAATCTGAGATGTTTATGTGCTGGCAAAAGCTGTTCGGTTCTTTTCTCCACCAAATACAATGTTCAGGCAGTCCTTTTTATCACAATAAAAAGATTACTCTATTCCTTGCATGACTTCTATGACCCTGTGCTTTGCTCTTTTAGAAGATTAGTCTGGGAAGTGTATATCTAGAAAATGCTTCCCACCACTTTGCCCCTGGCTTTGCATGCCCTGTACTTCTCAGTAGCACAGCGTGGATGGGCTTGGCTTCCAATGGCTGAGTGGCCTCTTATGACATTCTGCTTCTCTCTTTCAATGCATCAGTGTTTTCCTAGAAGGTAAGGACACGATGTGAATAGGGGCAGTCATGGAAATCAGCTGGAAGCAGCGGTTGATTCGGCTCTAAACACAACATGCCATGATACTTCTGTCACTCACATCTGACTTTTCCTTCTTAAAAAAGATGCTGGACATGCACAAATAGCCAAGGCCAACAGCTGACTACCTCACCTCAAAACAGTTTGTAAAACGGTTTGTCTTGGGACCTGTTCTCCTAAACAATGAGCTTCAGCTCTTCTCAGGCAGAGGAAAGAAATGATTGTGGTTCTCTCAAACTGGAAGGCAGGATCTCACAGAATCCCCATTTCCCCCTGTAACTTTGTGGTTCTGACCCTTAGCTTTCCTAATCTTCTTACTTGCATGGTATTTTTCACCTTGTATTGCGTAGAATCCCATTTTCACATGGTTTACACCATAATTGCTTACTAGCTAGGCAATAGGTTGCCACAAAGCAGTCAGCCGGTGGTCTGGGACTCTGACCTCCTGAAATGCCTTCAAGAGAGATTATTCCACGTTAGTAATCTGGCAAACAGAGCCAAGCCCACTTATTGCCTTTACGAACAGGAAAGTGCCTTGTCTCTGTATTAAAATGATTTGATGCCATCATTTAAGCAACTGGAGATGCAGATATGGAAGAATACATGCAGACAGAAAATTAAATTGTATAGATCATGATCATCTCAGACTTGATTAAATGGAATGAGTGCATTTCCTCTTTCATACAGAAAGAGGCTTAACATTAAAAAAACCTAATCTTTTCTAAGATAAAGTTCATTAACACAATGATTATTCATTTGGCTTTTATAATGATACTGCTGCTTAATCACCAGAACATTGCTTCCTGTGCTCTAGGAGAACCAGCAGGAAACATTTGAAGAGACAGAGCTGGTGCTAATGCGGCAGCAGACAGAATGGAAATTTCAGTGCTTTTCCCTTCCAAAGTGGCACCGTGCTCCTGCTCAGGTCTCGAAAAACCAACCTGTCAAACAGCATGAGCTTTAAACCCAACATTAAATTTATACAGCAATGAAGCCTCAGGTTTCCTGTTTCTACACAGTTAACATCTAAGTTTCCTCCTGGGTCTATTTCCATTATTTACTATATTATTTGCCTAGAGTAGCACCCTAGAGGAGCATTGTAATCAGGAACCGAGGCTGGGCTGGGAGAAATACAGTATAGTCACTCCAGAGTTGGTATGGCCTCTTGAGTTTATAATCCTAATAAACAAGGCAAACAGTAATAGAGAGAGATAAATGCTGGAGGTAGTTGTCTGGTTAATGACTTCCTCTCACTGCAGTTTTGATTCCCCACTTCATGCTCCTGCACAGTTTCAACCAAATCTCCTACGCTCAGCTGCCTGGGTCAATTAGAAACATCAGTGTCAATCCCATGTTCCTTCCTTTCACCTGCCGAGTGCATTTATTTTATCTTTTGCTTAATGTTTACACTTGTTTTCTTCCTTCATCTTTCTTTCCTCAAAGATCCCTCTGCTGCTGGTGGACCAGCTCGTGCAGGTCCATGGCTGGCCCTGTGGCACCAGGACCAGGTTGGTCTCCTGCTGCCACTTCAGGTGCCATTGAGCAGCCTCACTTTGTCCCCTCCCTGGCAATGTTATAAGGTAGGGCTTGGAATAATTTGACTTTTTTTTTTTTTTTTAATTCCTAGCGTGTTTTTCCTCTACGGAAGGAGCGGGGTGGGGAGGGAAGGAAGTAGTTGGCAGATGTCTCCAAAGAAAGAGGAAAGGATTCAGAAAGCAAGCACAGCTGATTTTTTAGGAGCTGATTATGTTGCGAACGCCGGGCAGGGTGGGATCTGCTCACAGCCACACAACGGCCCTTTCTTTGTAATGAACATGAATGCACCAGAAGTCAGCAAAGGCTTCCATTCACTGGCAGAAGAGTTTGTAGGAATAGTGTGTTCTTCAGGCTGCTGCTCGCGAGCATTTGTTCGCATTTTTTTACTTCTGCAAAAAAAAAAGGGAAGTCTTATAAAGAGCATGAGTCTTGCTCACGAAAATCTCCCTTGGGAGAGAGAAAACTGGTAACTCGTATTTTCACACTTCTCTGAGAGACAGAAGCCAAAAGGTCACATNAAAAATTTCTTTCCTCCTGAGGGTGGTTGAGCACTGGAGCAGGTTGCTCAGGGAGGTGGTTGAGGCCCCTTCCCTGGAGATATTCAAGGCGAGGCTGGATGAAGCCCTGGGCAACCTGGGCTAGTTGGGGGTGTCCCTGCGACTGCGGGGAGGTGGGACTAGATGGCCTTTGGAGATCCCTTCCAGCCTGGAGGATTCTATGATTCTGAGCCCATGCAAGTTTAACAAAGCTGAAGAGCGTGGCTGTAGCCCTGGTGCAACCTCAGCAGGAAGATGGGATGCCTTCTGCTCGTTCTCCTGTGAAAGCTCTTTTTGGCAAGTGACACCTCATGCTCGTGCCCCTGATTAGCAGAAAGAGCGTGTGCCGGGTTGTTCGTTATCTGCACTGCACTAACGTGGGAAGTTACAGCTAAAATTACTGCGTACCAGACTTGTTTCCTCCTTCAAGGGTCTATTAGACTAAATAGGCACAAGAAGGGAGGATTAGGAAGTTGTTTGTTTTGCCTAAAAAATTCTAAAGGAATTCACATTCTGCTTGTGCTATCCACGCCTAATTACAGGCTCTGTCCCTCCTTGTTCTTGCTCCTTGGGGATAATTTTATGCCTGTGCTCAGTACGGACAGTAAGTGTCTTTGTTTCTTGTACCTGCTCATTGCAGCAGAGAGAAAGCTGGATGAAAACAATTAAGGAAAATGTACCAACACTCTTCTGCTCTAATTGGAGCTGTCATAATCCAAATTAGCTGATCCAAGCACGTGACCCGGTATTGAAGTCCACAAAAATGGTTAAATGGTGGTTAAATCTGAAAGCAGAGCTACTGATTCCAGGCCTGTGTTGGCCACACGAGTGCATTGGGCTGTCTGGGAAGACCATGTTTAACACTTGGACTTTGGGGGTACAGCAAAGTCTGCTGCAGACCCTTTCCATCAGCTGTGACAGGCCTTCTGAAGGGTTGGTGACAATTTCCAAGTGTTTTTTATTTCTTCCTGGGGTTTATGAGATGGGCTTGGAGGCTGTTAATGCACTCAGGCTCCAGAGAAAGCATAACAGCTCCTTAGTTTTAGCCTATTAAGGATGTCTAGAAGTAGCTTATCTCTGATATAATGCAGCACATAATTTCAGGTGTTTCAATGGATTTTATTTTTATTTTTCCAAATCTCTGCCTTAATCTTTCCATTTCCCTCTCGGATCCCTTAGTACCCACCTTCTAGAACAGTCAAAGGAAAGTGACAGCATTTTTTAAATGAAGATCAGAAATGTGTGAACACCTCTCTGATTCTTCTTCACAGTCACGCGCATAAGAAAATGAAAAGGATTTACTACAGGTCATTGTTTCTGCATTCAATTATGTATTTATTTGTTTGAATTTATGAAAGCGGAAGAATCACCCATCATATAGCTAGGAGTGCCTGGAGCATTAGTTGAAAATGTGACATGCTGTACAATTAAGGCAAACAAAACAAGAATTAAAAGCTTCACAGTAAATAAAGGGAACAGCAATGCCTGTTTACAGCAACGGGAGAAGTCACCAAAATCATGTGCTGGCACACTCCTGCGAGTGCGGGATGAAGGCATGTGCTGGCCTTTGGAGATACCCTTCCCTTGGGGCATCATCGCCCAGCTCCAGCAGAGTGGACCAGGCAGGAGAGAGCCAGGGAGCACCAGAACACTGATGTTCCTCTAATCAAAACAATCCGCTCTCAACCTCAAGGAGAATTCTGCTCGCAGGCGATTCTCTTTCCCAAGACTTTTCTTACACAGTTCTTCCAGCATATGTAGCCCCTCATTCTTCAGTTTTAAAGAAAATAAATGACTCTTTCAGCCCAGTCTTTTTATTTCCCTATGACTGATATCGGAAAAGCAACGGTGCTGGTTATGTCTATGTAGATACAGCCTTGCAGTGCAGATGCGTTATTTAAATTACAATGCTGGGAATACATTTGTGTCAGTAGCTTTCCATCTCCTCTACCAAGCATTAAAGTTATGATCAGAAGAAAGTACTGTTTCATGAGCACCGCTGTATTTTCCTCTTTTTACAAGTCAGCTTGCTACATCTGAAGAGCTTACTCATGCATTCCCATCCAGTTCATTTTTATTACAGCTATGTGTTTGTTATAGATAAGCTCCAAGGATGCAGCTGAAATCTGGGCCCTTTCCAGATTCCATGTATTTTCCCAGGTTTTAATCATTATATAACGCTGTGTTATGACACAAGCTCCCTCTTGGTGAAATAAAATTGCGAAACCCGGTTTATCGAATTTTTCAAGGGTACAAAGTTCAGATGAGAAAAGTTGAGATAGTAATCAAAAATGTCAGTGAGAATTACTTAAGCTGCTGAAAGCATAAAAGGGGTTTTTCTTCTTTTTTTTTTCCCCTTTTTTTTTGTCTTATGGTATTCTGACTTTCAAAATACTTAATATTTGGGGAAACCTCTTCTTTGTGGACTGTTCTTCTTTTCCATCCCCGTCAATGGGAAACCTACCAGTTGCATCGCAACGACTCTGCAGAGAATAACCACTGGTCACTTTTCAGTCTGTGGGGATGGGCACCTGCCCCTGATGGCAGCTGCTGGTCGCACTGATTTAACAGCGGAGGGGGAATCTGATGAGCTCCTTGCAGAAGAAAACCCATGTTTGGCCCAGAAGCCGCTGCCTAATGAGTGAAATTGGAGGAGGTAAGGTCAGATTTATTTCCCGGTGGCACACAGCTGGAGGGGAGCTGACAACAGTTGCAGCAAGGGAAATTCTTGTTAAATGTTAAGAGGGAGGGGAAAAAAACCAAATGTTCAGACTAAGGATGATCAAACACTGCAACAGCCCAGAAAGGCTGTAATTGAAGATGATCAGAGTGTAGACCACTCACTCACGGCCAAACTAGAGCCATTTTCAGTATTTGTCTTCCCCAGCACTCAGAAATTGGACCAGGTGACCTCCAGAGGTCCCTTCCCACCCGAATTGTTCCACAGTTGGAATGTTTTCTTGGTTTCTCTCCACATGAGGTAAATCTTTACAACTCAAAGAAGGGAGTATCAGTAATTTCAACCCCTTTTTTTTTCTTTTTTTTTTTCCTCCTGTGCACTCTTCATCTGCACAGTCGATATTCAAGATCCATCATGTCTTGATGTCATAGGAGACAATCATTGTAATAATTTGTAAAAAACAAAAAAAAATCAGTATAATTCTGGATGCTTAATACTCTACCCATAAAATAGGGGAAAGATGGGAGAGCTGTTCTACTGTCCTAGGAATTTCACTGCTGGTTTTGCCAAGTCTCGCCCACGTGCAATTAAGCATTCATCAAACACATTTATAGTTCCTCTTTTCAAAAAAAAAAAAATTAATAAAATGTGGATGTTATGATATCTGTCAAAGAGAGTGTAAAGGATTATGGGGTTTTATAAATTGATTACTGATAGTAACTCAGTGACCAGTTGTTCAGTATTTCCTTCATGCAAATTACCTTGGCTTATCCCTTCTACTGCTTTAGGGGATGGTGTGACTGATACGGAACCAGGTCATGTTGGAAAGAAATACTCCAAAAGTTAAGAAGGGCTGATAGAAAGGTGGTCTGTGGTGATATTCTCTGAGGCTATGACTGATCTCACGTACTGTTACAGGCAAATATCTCACACGGTAACATCTGACAGCCCTGATAGCAAATATCCCGTGCTTTGGAAATCATCATTTCCCTGGATAGGATAGTAGGATTCTTGCAAATTTGGCAGGCTCAGATGCATTGCTTGCATTTACTTGACCCTCAGGGGTCAGCCAGTAACAGAAAAAAGGGAAAAACATCCAGACATTATCTGTAACTTCCCATCCCTTTCAGTAAACAGTTAGAATAGGAATGCTGTGACTTATTTTTTTTTCTGGTTTTGAATGTAATTATTTTTTTATCCTAAATAACAAAGGAGTGGTTGTTCTCATTACTCTTACAACCGTCTGATCTTTACTGGAATCCTACTGCCTCCTTACACACAACTCGTTATCTGAAAAGGATGGATGGGACGTGTTTGACATTTTCAAGCAAAAAATAAATAAAGACTTTTAATCCAGTTGATGTGGACAACACTGGTGCTGCTGCCATTTATAGATTCGGAGATGAGTAAGTAGTACATCCAGCAGTGATGAGTGATGGCTAAAATGGCAGATTTTGTGACGGGCTTCAAAGCAGAGAAGAATTCTCTGTATGTGATTCCCTTGATATTTTAGCACTTACAAGTCTGACTTTTATAAGGGTAATACGACTGAGTGAAAGGCCAAGAAATGTATACATCAATATTTTTTTTGTTGTTGTGATCATTTTAACCAGAACAGCACTAAACTTTGTCGTTCTTCCTCTCTTCCCAGTTTCTGTGACTTTTTCATTTCTATTCCTCTGCCTCTTTTCCTTCTTTAGTCCAAGAAGAGGAATAAAAGGCGGGTGGAAGGCTGGAAGAGAGCGAGTTACTCTAGAACATCTGGGATCTTATTAGAGTAGTAAAGGTACAAGATATCTATATTTTGGCCCAGGACATAATAGAAATGAAGTCAAGAGCACCATGGGCTCGTGCAGACCAGCTGTGCAGTAGGAAATGCTGGATCTTGCATTAGAGGTTGTGTCCTGCATGGTTTTTTTTTTCCATTACAACTTCTCCTTTGACTCGTATAAATAGAAGTATCTAATTACAAAGTTAGACTGGGTATAATAGCTTTTCTCCTTTTCCCTTCAAACTTTCACAGTATCCCCATGACAGCTCATACGGTTTAGTTTTAGGTAGTTCTGCAAGGAATGGGGAGTTGGAGTCAGTCGATGCTCCTTCTGGGTCCCTTCCAGCTTGAGGTGTTCTGTACCGGTGGTTTGTCCCCATCACTGCACTCCACAGTCACAAAAAGTGACACCCAGCTGCAGAGCAAGACTCAGAATACCTGAGATTATTCCTAACTATTCTATTATTCATGAATTATGCGGTGGTAAATTGGCTGAAAAAATAGGTGAAACTAATTTGATAATTATAAGTTAATAAAACCTTGAAGCTGCTTACTCAGAAGTCAGTAACCATAGATATACACTGTTTAAGTAGTTTAAATACACAGCACTGTTAATTACTAATGCAAATTCATAAAGGAGATAATGATGGTACAGTTATAGAGAGAGAATACATGTTATCTTTTTTTCTGCATAATAATTTTTATTTCCAGAAATCTATTAAGAAATACCAATATTCAGATGTTTAAAATCATTACAGGGCCTTTTGTGTATAGAGTGAAAACTCGAAAAACAATTATGCAAAGCGATTTTGGACTGGTGAGGAAGACTAATTAGATCCCTACTAACACACAGGGTGAGGTTTTTCTGAAGAACCACCGCAAAAATGTGCTGAACCCCTCCCCAGCCCTGGGGCACACGTTAAAGTGGACACGAGATGGGTGAAGAGCTCCCTCAAGATGGTGTTGGTGTGGCTTCATGGCTGGGTCAAGAGAAGAGCTACAAGCTCTTGCCACCATGTGCCAGAAGAGAGGAAGAACTGACCTACCCAAATGTGTATGGGGACAGTCAGGGAAGGGAGGATGATTGTAAGAGGAAGAGCACCGATAGCTTTTATTTTATCTCTTCTCCAGATGTCCCTGTGGCTTGGGTATAGTGGACTCTCAATATCTTGGTGGTTATGGATCCGAGGCAAATATGAAAAGTGGAACAGGCATCTCTGCAGATATGAGCATAAATTCATGTTGCTCTTAAATTCTCACCTAGGTTTTCTATGAGATTTCAGATCGGGCTAGGGTGACACTACCAATCTGGCTGCCCGCTTTCTACGCTTGAATGGGTTTCACTGACTAAACACACACACGCACAGAGCAAAAATTAAAATGTTGGAAGAGAACGATAGAAATAAAGTGAAGGTCAAGGCCTGAATATTTGATATTCTAATATTCATTAAAATTCAGTAATTGTCTGATTGTATCTATTAATCCTGGCACATCAGATTGAAGCAATCTTTAAATTCTACATAAATTTTTGTGCTGACTAATTAAAATAAAAGGAACTACACTTTACATGCCTTCTTTATACTTAATCCTTTTTTTCTCCTTACCTAAGTGCTTCCCTTTCGAGCAAGGAGCTATCATTTACAGTGAATCAAACACTTCCCAAATGGGATGATCTCTTGAGAAATGAGACTTTGCAACAAAAAGGAAAAAAAAAAAAAAAGTGAAATATTTATGTCACACTTTCATCTCCAGAATGGTAACCTTAAGAAGTGTGCTCCTGAAAAGTAACACCTCCATCCTGAAACTAAACATTCAAAGCATCACTCTGATAATTCAGTTTACCTGTGATAGGAAAGGAAAAAAGCATCTTGTAAATAATATTTGATATTACTGCTATGGGGCCTTGCGATTGAGTGTTGGAGTTCTTCTGTCCACGTGCAGTATTATGGATTAGTTCTAGATAATGTTGGCTTTGGACCATAAGAATCCAAATAAAAGCTCCTACTCTAGCAGGATTTCCCAGGGATACCACTGCAAACTGGCCTGGGTATTGTGCAACATCAAGGCAAAACATTTTAGCCAAAATATTTCCAGAAATTCATATACACACATACATATAATTATTATACATAATGAGTCATCCTGGGTAATTAGTTCATAAATAAAGACTCAAGGCTTTTAGTGTGAAAAGTAAGCCATGGAGTTGTGAAGTATTATTTAGTATTTTATAAATATCTTGGCTATCACTGATGTGCAGTGGAAATATCGTGGGAAGCATTTTTATACCTACGGTCTAACCTAATACAACTTCTCAGATAAATGCGAGCCATCCAAAGCAAACCACTCATTTTGCCATGTTAAACCTTAAAGGAAAACCAGAAAGAAACTGTCAGATTTATGGAATGCATATACACCGAAGGCTGCATTTAATTGCAAATGCAGTATTTGCATAGAACTTCTCTATGTCACAACCGACTGGACATATCCATAGTATTAATTCGCATCAGCATTGTTGCAAACACTTAATAGGATGGCATAGGTAAGATATTAGTCTAGATCTTGAGAATTTAGCATTTTTGGAAGGTATTTTGACCCTTTATATTTTTAATACCACATCAAAAATGACAGCAATGGCCAAGAGAAAGAACTCCAAAATGTATACATACTCTGTGCTGTGATATTTACATAGAATTCAGTAAACCAGTTTCATTTTCAAAAATACTGCAAGTATCTTTTTGAACATAGGTGAAGTGATACCTGATAGATTTTTTTTTTTTTTTTTTTTTTTTTGCTTNTTTTTTTTTTTTTTTTTTTTTTACATCCATGTGGTTGAACAAGCTTTGTGAGTTTTAGCAAAAGCAGATTATCTTCCTGGCGACGAGTGCGGTTTCTGGGTTGGTCTGCAACTTTGATATGTTGATAGTAGTCCATTTCTAATTGATTTAGTGTTTCTTTCCCTCTGAGACGCTATAGAAATGTAACTTTTTACAGTAGTATTTAAGACATATTGAAGAAGCAATAACAGGTTGGTATTCCAGCTGATGGAAACCAACTTAAGGAAATCGTGTCACATCTGAGCTTTTTTTTTATTTTTTATAACACAAAGTGGGTACTTGCTCTGTAGTCACTCAAGTGGAAAAGCATGAAATGATCATTTTATGTGAACAGTTTTAGGAATCACCCATCCAAAAGAGCAAAACAAGGGTCTGCTTGGATTATAACATGCTTTCCTTTGTGCTTTCGTACAACAAAATAATTGTATTTAAGTGGCTGATAACACTTGGAAAGCAGTGAGAGGAAACCTTAGCTAAGTGTTGTTAATTACCCTAAAACTTACACTTTCTGCCAGTATTGAAAATTTCTCCTTTTTTTATTTATTTTTTTTAATTTAGAGATTAAATGTGAGACTGCCCAGTTGAGAAGATGAAGATAATAGGATAATATCCAGCAGGAAAGGGACACAGGATTGTGATGGGAGCATCAGGTAGCTTATTCTTTCTGTGTTTGCACACGTCAATACATTCCTTTTCTAACAGCACAACAAAGAAAAGTATCAGCAACCTTTGATTATTTTTGTGGTCTTTACAGAGCATCTTTCTAAAAGCAAAATAAATGGAATCCGCTGGGCACCCAAAAGGAAAAAAAGCATCTCAATGTATTTTGTTCTGCTCAAGACAAAATACACTATTCCAAGCTCAGCCCTCTCCATCATTGTTTCTGATGCCTGGTGGAAATCTTAGAGCCGCAGGAAGAGCAAGTAGCGAATCTGATCCCAGTGAAATGAGAGCAAATTGGGCATTTGGGGAAGACAGGGCTTGTGTAGCCTGTGGGAAATGACAACCTGGTCTCGGCTGCAGGAGTAGCCTGAGACTGGGAAGTCAATGGACTTGCCCTCAACTTAGGCTGGGCAAAATGTGACCAAACCCTGCGGAGTCAGAGCTGGGTGGGGTGAAGCTGGTTTATAGCAACAGTGGAGGCTGGCAAGCGCTGTCTTTTTCTTCCCATTTAAGAATGATGCTATCTTCTTGTTTTGTCAGTTCTGTTTAGAGCGTTGCAGCAACAGTCAGACTCCTGTTAAACTGTTTAAAAACCAGAACAAAACCCCAAACAGCTTTTATTTCTGGAATGGATGAGTCTGATTCGCAATCATTCTCATAGGTCTGTTGTCAATGGGACTCACGGGGTTTTACCAAACCACTCTTGATTCAGCTGATATGGCACAATGTTCACAAGCCTCTATTTTCTTTAATCCATTAGTGCAAGGTTATATTTTTCATACAGGTATAAGGATACAGCTTGTTTTCTTTTAATTAAAATAAGCCTGTTGTACATTTCCAGAACTTTAATGTCTGTATAAATAATACACAGTACTGCAGAAAGGCTGGTTTTCCTTTTCATAGGTCTCTTTTAGAGAAATTACATTGGTGATGATCAAAGAGCCAAGTCCTTCAATGATGTGCTTGCCCTGACTAGGCAGGGTTCTAATACGTTTTCTGCAGAGCTGTTTGGGTCCTGTCACTGTTGGCTGGTTTGTGAAGTCATCGTCATAAAAATCAGTGTTTTCAAAATTTTCATGTTTGTAGACCTTAAAGAATTTTCCAAGTGAGGCATAAACCACTTTTATAAGCAGTTTAACCCACTGGAAATACATTTGTTTTCTTGAGTTGCCTCTTCCGTGAACCACAGCTTGAAAACCACCACGTGGACCCCTCAGTAGGTCATTTGAGGCAAGTGCTGCAGTAGCTGAGGAGCAGCAGGCATGTTGTTTTGTGAAAGCTCTTTCAGATTTTACTGCTTCACGCTTACGTGTGACCAGCTGAGAAGCAAAGTGGGGAAAATATGCTCTCGTTTATACAACTGCATGAATTGCAAGCAGCAAGGTTCAGTAAAGGCAAATGTCATTGAGCTGCTCAGGCTTGCAAGAGCAAAGAATTGATTAATAGTAATTAGGAAAAAATGCCTAGAGCTTCCACATCTGCTTCTCTTTTCATTCTCCTACCTTTAAGTTCATCTGCATGTGTGTTGCTTCTCCTTGTGCTGAAGAAACCAGCTAACCCTTTCCAGAGTCTTATGGCATCTTCATGTTTTAATTTCTTGCTCTCTGCACTAAAGTCACAAACTGTGGAGGTGGCAGTGATGTGTGACCACTGTGTTCCCAGCAACTTGCACCTACCAAGCGTGGCAGTTGCACACAGCGCTGTGTGTACGTGGCTGTACCACCTTCATTAGCAGCACAGAGCCAGGATGAAGACCACCTATTAAGTTTTTCCTCCGTTACTGAGTGGCCAGTCCAAATCTGGGTGGAAGTGGCAAATTTACTTGTCCTGGGCTCCTCGCCCTGATGATCAGCTACTACTCAGGAAGAACTGGATGTGTGGTATTTAGAGGCGTGGATGAAAGCTCCTAACATTTAGCTGACAGATCAAGAAAGTACAATTCACTTTACAAAAATCAAGCTTTTGTTGAGCGCTAACATACAATGGTAAGAGGACCTGTCTGTACAACTAAAAGTAGTGCAGTAAAACGGTCCAGCCAGAACTCACTGAAATAAAGATGAGCTGAGTTGCAGCTACTTCTTTTTCTTTTTTTAACTAGAGGCTTGGGGTCTTCAGAAATGCAATCTTGTTTAGCGAACAATCAACTTTCTTCTGCAGGAATTTTAGATTATATTTGATCAATTCTTTTTCTTTTTTCTCTTTTCTTTCCTTCTTTTTTTTTTTTTTTTCTCTTGTGTGCCTAGGAGAAACTGAGCCGAATTTTACATGGGGTCCCCAGGCTGTCTTTTTATCCTCGTAGAAAAATATGTAGATATGGGCTTCTTAATTGTTAACCATCACTTTTAAAAGTACAAAAATGACTACGTGTGAGGTACTTAATCTTTTCTAAAGGAAGCATATAATTTCTTATCCTAAGACTCAATAGACTTGGACTGGCCAGTGTTGAGAGCAGCCAGAGAAGCAGATTGCAGAGTTACAATAATTACTTTTTGTGGCAATCGGTAACCAAAGCCAGTAGCTGAACATCTTTAACTTTTCATTTAAAGTGCAGATGAAACCGTTCCTGCAACCGTAGGCACACCTCGTATTCATTCTCTAATCTGAACAATACATTTCAGTGCTGTCTCCTGGTTTTACGGCTGTTTCTTTGAACTCCATTATGAGAAGGACAGAAAGTGCCGCCTACACAGGGATAATGGCTCCTCAGGCTGGAAAAAACCCACATGCCACCGAGCCATTGCCAGCAGGGACGAGGGACACGTTTGATTTTGTTCTCTCATCCTTTGCATGTGAGATGCCCCACGATAACCTTTCTGATTCCTTCCCAGAGCCTCCTTTGTCTGTGGCTTCCTGGCTGGTGGCCTCTGTGGCCCACCATGAGGGACAGCCATCCTCATGGCCTTTCTAATCTCTTCAGCCCCTTGCCTGTCAAATCTGGAGTCTTGGCAAGGCGAGAGCACAGTTTCCATTTGAGAAAGTTTTGCTTGCAAGGCCAGACTGGAAACAGCTGGTGGAGCTCAGAGATGAAATCAAAGCAGGGACAGATGCTTTTCTCTGGATGAGCTTCTGGAGGCTCTCTCCAGCACTGCAGAACTTCATGTGTGTGAGGGGTGTGAGAGTGGTGAGGCACTGGAACAGCTTACCCAGAGAAGTTAAGGATGCCCCATCCCTGGAGGGGTTCAAGGCCAGGCTGGATGGGGCTTGGAGCAACCTGGTGTGGTGGGAGGTGTCCCTGCCCATGGCACGGGGGTTGGAACTGGATGATCTTCAAGGTCCCTTCCAGCTCTAACCATTCCATGATTCCTATGTCAGCCTTGCGACTCAGGTGCGTGCTGTCGTTGTGATTACATTACACCGTGGTCTACTCCCAGTATGGTTGTGACTGTCATTTCTATCTGTGACCCTGAAGTCCTTTTAAGAGACCTTAAAGAGTATCTTTTTCTTAACTTCAGCTATTTATGGTCTAGTTGTATACTTCTTGGCACGTATATTTCTTGACATGACATTGCATCGAAATACCACAGAAGTTCAGGAGAGAAGAACCCACTAATATGCTCTTACTTAAAGATACTTAAGCTTCTTACTTCCCTTTGGTTGGATAATTCTGTTTTGAGTGCAAGATGAATTTGGGGCTCACCATGAGGATTACGTTAAAAGGTCTTTTACGGTAGGTTTTCAGTTTTGGAAGGAAAGACAGAGGCTAGGTCTGTAATAATTGTGAAGAGGCCTGTGCAGAAATTGAGATGCTTTCAATTCAGCTCCTCTGAATTTTTCACATTCTCCTTGTGCTGCTCCAGGTGTGTATATGGAAGGCATTTCTCCCACTGGAGTTTTGGTGCCAATGTGTTAAGAATGTGAAGACTGATCATATACACTTTCCTCGTCATTTATTTATAACCACTTAATTAAGTTATTATGAAGGCTTCTTTTTTTTTTTTCTTTTTATTGGCAGTGAGAATGCAATTAATTTTCCTAGCCTTTCCGGAATCTCTGATATAATGTTTCTCTGCTAAAACTACTCTTTTTCAAAAGACCTTCTATTATCCACAAGATATTCTGTGATGACCAACTCAAAACTTACCCCAGGTAAAACTGTGCTGGTAACAAAGCTTTTTTTTCCTTTTTTTTTGGATTTCTATTGAACTCTTCTGGCAATAGACCCAAACAACCTGCAGTGTTTATTGGCCACTCTGTTATGCGTTGCAAGGCAAAGAAATTGCTTAATCTGTTGTTTTCGCTTTCCTTTCTCATGTTATCTCTTACTGTTTCAAATTTTCCTTCAAGACTTTTTCTCCCAAGACCTGTTTCCTTTAATTATTGCCACTTATTGGTTCAGTAGGCAAAAAGTGCAGGATGAAGCCTCTGACAGAAGGCTGGCATCTCCATTGCTGACAAAAAGCTGCCTTGGGAAAGACAGAAACCACACATGGACTGTACACAGCGGCGTCAGTTTTGCTTCTCTGGAAAGAAGAAGTCCATGTGGCAAAACATCATCCAGCTGCTAAAGATGATCAAAAAGAAACAGCTGTGGTCTTAAGAAACAACAGGAGAGCTGACATGTTGCTACTTATTTTAATGCCTCATTTATTCTGAATTGGACTTCTCAGTCGCTGTCAAGGAAGGCTTTCAGATTTTAGGGCTAATATTCAAGGGTTTTCTCCTTTTCATTCCATGATATTTATCTTAAAGGAAAGACTTTCCCCTGGGTTTTCCAGATCTCCTCCATTCATTTACTCTCCGTTACATCGTTCCCTTCTAAAAGAAAAAAAAAAAAAGGTGACTTCTGTTTTAATAACTTGCCCCATCTGGGGTCAGATTAAGTCATTCATCAGCTTACATTCTGTTTGGCAAAACCATCACGCTTCTTAAAGTATTTGTTTAATACTACAGTGAGGGAAAGTTCATAATCCTCAGACCTCAGTTGTGAAATATTAATAACAGAAATCACTTTGTGAGAGGTGAAAGCTTTTTTCTTAACTCAAGGTCTCGCAAGAACATCAGAAATTATAAAGAAATTGAAGTGCTCTGCAACTGACAAAAATCAGCAACCAGCAGGGACCTTGTGTCCTGTAAAACACTCAGTCTGGACTGAGTAATAGCAAGAGTGTTGCAAATGAAGTGTTTAAACCTTTAAAGTATATAGGACACAAAGCCTTTTCCTATTTCCTCATCTGGAAATTCTGTCTTGGTTGGGAAGCTGCAGTAAAACACTTCACAGGGACTATCAAAATACACCACGCACCCAGATTATTTAATTTCATATAATGCCAGTTTGCGTGTATATAGTTTATTTTTCTCATAATCTTTTTTATTTTCTCCTCAATCTTGAGTTAATGTCACAAATAGATTTTTATTTTTCTTTTACCTCTGCTTGTTTTATGGGTGTTAAATCCCTAAAGGTGATGGGACCATAACTTAATCCTTGACTTGAAAAGTATGAGGGGGGCTTAAAACTAATCTTGATGGATCTCTATTTTCTATGGAAAGATACAAATATCTGATGAAAAATGCACTTAATAGAAATATTTAACGCTGTGAAATACTAGAAATCAGATGTTGATCAGACAGTAAAATTCTAATTTATTTTTTACAAGGGTTTTAGAGGTGGGTTTCTACAAAACATATTTGATAATATAAATTTTCTGAGCAGTTTTATAGTTTACAAGAAGGCAGCTTAGAATTGCACATAGTAATGTTGAGTTCCTCTGTGTGGTGGAGTTATGCCCCGTGCTTGGGTAAGATGCTTTCTCTTCATGGTCTCACCCTGGATACTCGCTGTTTACCCAAGGGATTGCATCGCTTCTGGTCGAGTGTCTTTGACTCCAAAGCCACCAGTGTGGCCGTGGTGTAGGTGTAAGCTGGCTGGTCACAGCATCTGGTGAAGGTCTGAGGGTTCTCCATTGGTCTCAACCGCAAGTCTCACATGGGTCAAAACTTTAACTTATTGCTTGCCTGGTCCCAGAGCACAAGCCAAATGCGCCATCCAAAAAAAACCCCTTTTGTGTGCCAAGACGTTGGCACCATCCTTCTGGTTCACCTGGGTGGTGATGGCCCATCCTTTGGGGGAGATGCACCCAGAATGGCAGTTGTGTTTCCAGCTGAGAGGAAAGGAATGGAAAGGTTGCCTTGCAATTCACTTTGTGGTTTGCAGACTGATTGCCTTAATGGCATTCTCATTAAAAGTTCTTGCTGTGAAGTGCTGTTTTCGTTCTCTTTCGGAATTCTCTGCATTAATAATTAGTAGCTCCTTTTGGGAGTTATTTATAGAAAGTATTGCTCTTGTCACTACATGCTAGACAGGACAGAAAGCCAGCGCTGTACGGATGCGTGCACAGAGCAGGTCTGTTTAACTGTGAGAGATCCTGTGCAGACAAGGGAAAAAACCCAGAAGACTCCCTCCTCTTCCTCCCAAAACTCCTATGCTCTTCTAGCAGCAAAGTGGCCATACCTAAAAAAGGGAAGGTAAGCCTTCTTCTGAAGGCTTTCAGCAGCTTGCCTGGCACTTGGGAAAAGCTCTCCATCGTCTCCCCACCCTGCAAACCTGCAGAAGGCTTCATTTCCCAGTGCTGCTAATCCAGTCCCACTCCTTAAGGGCGTACATGCACGTTCAAATGAAAAACATGCCATTGAGTTCATTAAACTCATGCCAGGAGAAGCACAAGGGAACCCAAAAGTGTCTGTGTGAAGCCCCTGGGAAGGGAAGGAAAGACAAAGGTGTGGTGCTGGCAGCAGCCTGGATGGAGTCTACCAGACAATGGTGATGGGAAAGTTTAATTTTAGATAGTGGGAGCAAAACACCAGATCACTTGGGGAAATTGAGACTGCAGAAGGCATAAGACTTGCAGAAACAACTGCATTGAGCAGTTGAGAGGAGGAGGAGGATGGGCACGGAGGCCCATGAGTGCTATTGCCAAACGGTCTGAAAAGGACTCCAGCATTAGCAGAATGGGATTTATTTATTTCCCCCGCCCCTCTCTGTATTATATCAAAAAGACAGCTGCAATGCAATCTGCTGTTTGTGTAGGAAAGGTGTGAGCAATGAGCAGGACAGCGTGCTCCAGGGAATGGTTTCTGGATCACCAAGCTTGTCCGGTGGCAGGGCAGGGGCTCAGCTCCCACACCTCACACCACATCTTCACCGCATCTTCCCTGCTGGGACTGGGGTGCAAACAGGCATCTTAACAGCCTCCCAAAAGGCCATCGTTTCTCCCTTGGAAAACAAGGCATTAATCCTAATTCCTGTCTTCCAGTCAGAGTGTGATATACACACAGCACTGGATAGGGCTTGTAAACACAAACATAACAAAAAGACCCACCGAAGCTGATACACCCTATTTCTTTGTGACCTCTCCTGTCCCTCTGCAAGCCTGTCCTGGTTATGCTTCTTTTCTTTTTCCCTTGGAAATAAATGCTTTTAATTCAGTCCTCTAAGAGGCAAAGATGCTTCCAGGGCAGCAACCTCCGTGCTTCTCCGTAGACACAGCCACACAGAACAAAGAGAAGAAAAGAGTGTGATAATAATAAGTAATTATCATTATAATTAGCACATATTTAGTGCTTTACATTTTCAAAGCACTGTACAAATATTAGCTAATGAATATTTGGTAAGCAAACAGATTTCAAGCTTCTAGAAGGATGATTATAAACTATGAGGAAAATATTTCACAATATTTGGCTGAATTTTTCTTGTTCCTACAAGGTTATTAGACTTTGTCACACCTGTAACTTTATCATAGTGAGCCATTTGCGCTTGTCACTCCTATAGTATTTAAATGTTGATGCATTTAATTAGAACTTGAGGATTTGGGGGGTGCAGCGATAAACGCTTTAAAGGATGTTCAGAAGCAAATGGTGATGTGGGCAAATGTTTTGTCCCCCCTTTTTCTTCTTGTTTGAGTGTACTGGAGTATGACCAGTCTTAGGTCTAGGCTCTTAACAAATGTACTCATTCTCCCTACCCATGTGAGCATTCCCATGTAGAATAACCCAATTTCAGCCTCATCTCAGTGTTTTGCCTGAAGTTGACCCAAGGCTCTCCAGTTCATTCCACTTTGGGCAACTTCGGGGATTCCCCCAGGATGCGGATGCTGAGCAGCCATCTAGGACAAGAGGTTTGGTTAGAGGGACCACGGTTGGTCTTTGTGTTTCCCACTGGGGAGCTGCACAAAGTGGAATGGGCATATTCAGAACAGCTTTTTGTAGTTACTTGGTTATCGATGAGGTTGTGCTCATCATTCCAGGTAACAGAAACCCTGTTTGTACCATCACAGATGCCACCTCACAGAAAACATAGAGCTGAAACTGCAGAGGTGGTGTAGGTGCTGGTATGAACCATTGTCTCCTCCTGGAGGAGGCTGTCAATGCTCCTTTGTGGAGCAATCCTACCAGCTAAAACAGACCAAAAGAATGTCCCTTTCCAATTCAGCCATTCCACTGAAACATTGGGTCAGATATTTCCCTTTTATCATGGATGGAATTGTTTGTGCCTCATAGTATTGATAATGAGAGGAAAAGCAGACATGTAGACATAGTGACTGCACCCAAACCTTTCAGGAGATCTAATAACTCTTTGAAGTTCAGCTACCCAAGTGCTCACTAAGCCAAAACCCTCAGATTTAAAAATTCTGATGTATATAGTCAAGTTCTTTTAATGAGATTTCT
Organism: Pedionomus torquatus; assembly: GCA_013398155.1. Taxonomy (NCBI): domain Eukaryota; kingdom Metazoa; phylum Chordata; class Aves; order Charadriiformes; family Pedionomidae; genus Pedionomus; species Pedionomus torquatus. Next base: position 112,632 of record VZRU01016605.1, on the reverse strand, counting down.
TGATGGCTGTAATTGGTCTCTTCTTCCCTTGTTTTTGTCCTTGACTTTGAAGTTTTGATTCATTACCTTGTGCAAATTCTCCTCCGTACCATGACAAACAATTTCATACCAGTGATTCCTCTGTTTCATTTGTATCCAGGTTGCCTTTTTTAAGCTAGCACTCTCTTATCTCTTCGTAATCAATTTTCTACTTTCTAAATATCTGCAGTTTTGGCACCCGTATAGTAAGCTTTCTTCACACGGAAGAATTAAAGTATTCTGCTTGCTCTCTTCCTTCCTTCACCTTGTCTGCTTCAGTTTGTGCTTTGAGCGGTAGCTGGGCAGTGTATATATCTTGCTGCTTAAATTCTGCAGATTATGTGTGATCTCTATATTAGTTTCTCTTCCAATTGCTTCTGCTTCGCTCTCCTTGCACAATATGCACTCAGCATCTGCTGCTGCCATTGCCTCCAAAAGCAGAAGTGATTTCTCCTGCCAATTTTCCACTTTCTAAAAAGAAACTGTTCTTTCAAGGCTTGATCTTGTTGTGTGCTTTAAAGTCAGTAATAATATAGTCTACTCGACATGTTACCAAACTGGGGATAAAACAAGAAACACAGATAGAGCAGCCAAAATATTTAATAACAAACTCTAATATGCACTCTGCTTGACGGGCCAAGGGAGATGCCGTGTTTCTGGAAATGACACCAAGCTCTACAAGAGGCAATCCGAACCCCGGGCACTGGGGCCAGACAAAAGGGTATTGGACATGGAGCCAGACACAGGCACAGACCTGCTTTTTCTGACATTTTTAAATAGTTATTTCTGCTTGACCAGAAGTTTAGTTATTTCCAATCAGCAGTGCAGAGAAAAGTAATTTTCCAATGTAGGGTTGTTTTTTTTTTTTTTTTGGTAGGAAGCCTGTCCTATGTTGCAGGGATGTTTTGATATTTTAGAAAGTTCACTTCAATTTCTTGTATCTCTGCTTCCCATATCAGAGTTTGACATCTATTTAGAGTGTAAACCTTTCAGGCAGGGACAGTCTCTCGCTTATCAAGGGGAAAAATAAAGAATATATTGTTATTTATGTCCTCTGGTAACAATATACAAAGACAATGCACATGTAGGATGGAAATGGATTTTCTCCCTGGCTAGAGTTTATATATATATATATATATATGTATAAGATTTTCCTAGCAAGAAAGTGCGTTTATTCAGGGCCTGGCATAGTGAATCCCCAGTTTGTTGTAAAGGCTTTCAGGCTCTACATTCGTACAAATAATCTGTCATAAGCAGCTGCTGCACTTAATTTTAGATAGGGATAGAGCTGAACACGGGGGAAAAAAAAAAAAACTAACCAAAAATCAAAGTGAAAAATCAAGCTACAAGGCACGTGGGGTCGTCGTTGTTGTTTTAATGTATTGATTAATCTTTTCCATTACTGTCATTTCTCCTCTACTGCTTGGGATGTCGTTAATGCCCATGGAATGCAAAAAAGTAACCCAAAACTGAGGAAGGGCGGATCTTTACTGTATTTCCAGCTAACTGGAAATATAAAGCACCTTTAGTTCTTTTAATCAGAAGAGATTTTCTGCCTTGCCTCTGGAGGTCCACATAGTCTTGATGGGCTTTGTAAGTCCCTAGCTCCTGAGAATGCTATGTCTTTGCCACCCATAACTGGCAATAATTGCCATATAACTGGCAATGCCTGATGAGAGTTTGCTGCGTTATCCTTTAGACAAGGCAACAAAAGAATATGTGCTCAAAAGTTTAGGAGTGAAAATACAGGAAGAAAGAATCAGACATGGGAAACTGATTTCATTCCTTCTGTGAAGTGCCTGGGTTCAGGTTCAGCCTCTTGCCTTTAAAAAAAAAAACAACAAAACCCTTACAAAAAGGCAAACTTAATTCTTATACCTGCTGAAAAGACTAAACTGTTTAGATGTTAGGTATCATCAGGCTGCTTCTCAGCGGGGAGCTCTGATTCATCGGCATCAGGGTTTCCCCAAAGCTTTCTGCCTACATCTTCTACTTAGCTTGGCAGGGACATTGTCAGAGAATAAAAGACTTCTCCCTCATGTCAAAGGGCTGGCATTCATCAAGATGATAATACTTTTTACCTAGAGCACCTTTTAGATGAGGTTCATGAAGGCTGTAAAGAAGAAGATGATAAAGAGCAAAATGTTGCAGGATTTTTTTATTATATTTTTGGCACTAAAACTGATACTACATGAAATGAGAGATTTTTCTTTTATGAGTTTCCTTTGGCTTTCACTTGATAAATATTCCCTGGTTAAGCCAGTGAACTGGTTTTCACATAAAGCATAATCCAAAGCCTGTTAAGGTCAACAGAAAGCTTCTTATTAATTTCAGCAGGCTTTGGATGGAGCTCCAACTGCAAAAGTGCTCACCAAATCAAACAAAACTTTTTGTATTGCAAAAGCAACATTCACACCTTGCAGGGTCAAGCACTTCATGAATAAGGATAGTCTACAATCCAGTAAATCTTCCAGGGATCTTTCTGCTGATTGTTACGGGCTTGGGATCAAGTATGTTGTATCCATAAAACTTACACAACTGTTTTCTGACCAGTGTTGTCTGACCAGTGCTGGGCACTTTGTACTTTCATCTTCAGGGAAAATGGAAAACATGGGATGCCCTAAAAAGGGATTTTTCTAGCCCTTCAGACTGGACTGATTTATTGTAGGAAGAACAGAGTGTGAAGCATTTCATCCACAGCTTGTTACATCCCTACAAACCCCCTCGAGATCCCCAAACCTAACACTGGCCGTCTTTGCCGATGAGGCACGGAGTGTCTGGGTGGCTGCAGCATGACTTTGTGGTCATTTTTCATATTTCCTCCCCTAATTACCCTTTGTTCCTCTGCTTTATAACCTAATGATGCTGCCTCCTTCAGTTTCTCCTTCCATTTGTCAGCTCCTGGCTCCTGTTCCGATACAGCCGTTTACCCAAACCTGCGCTGCTCCTTGGCTTGGCCACAGCGAGAGCTGAAAAAGATTCCTCCAAAAACCAAGGCGGCTTTGTCACGCTCACACTTTAGTTGTCGTTGGGTCTTAGGGTACATTTAGGTTAAAATATGGAACTAAACTAAGCTGTGGTTTCAGAGAGTAAAATGAATTTGAAAGGTCAATTTGGTTTTTGTCAAGGAAGAAATCCTCTCCTGTTAACTTCAGAAGTATCAAAGAGGAGGAAGCGGCAGCAAGTTTTCCACGTAATCCACTGACAGCAGCCTGTTACATAATTTTGTATCCCAAAATATGTTTTAATATTCAATTTGACTCTAAATGCTGAGTTATCTAAATGCCCATAAAGGGTCAATAACTTCATTGTGTCAATTCATCAATTTTTTACTTTCATTTCTTAAACAGCAGTTTAAAAAATGTATTTCAGCACAAAAATAGCCTTTTGATAAATTAGAAATTTTCATGATAGCTTCCGTTTCTGCAACAAAAAAAAATATAATCTTCTGTCTTGGGAGGATCTTTAGTGAATAATATGCAGATAATATCAAAGCATATTCACAATCTCCAATGAAAGTGAAGTTCTTCTGACTTTACTTTTAAAATGCTGCCCAAGCCCTCTTCTCGAATGGGGAGTTTCATTTGTTGTTGATGTTTTAGTGATTCTCACATCGCTATGGTGACTTTTATTCTCTGCTTCAGACATGAGTTTCTAAACCAGTTGGGGTTTTTTTATATAAAACGTAGCAGAACACCAGGTTCTGGTGCATAATTCTCTTAGACTTACGGGTGAACATCAGTAGCAGTTTTGGACTTTTCTGTGAATTACTCCTTTCCTTCTTCTAGGGTTTTCCAGAAAGATGCTAACTCCAAGCTGCATTGTGGGGCATAATTAATATTAATGATTAATATTCATTAGCAATATCAAAGGAAGCAGAGATTTGCAGGAAAGCTTTGAGAAAGCGAGGGAAATATGGCTTGCAGAAGAGATGAGTTCTTCCATTATCCTTCGTTGGTAAAGGCGTCTCAGCACCAGATGAGAAAAAGCTGGTGGAAAATCTCTGCCACTTGGCAGTACCGAACTGGACAGAATGGGGAGGGGGGGTGGGTTTAATCCTCGCATCCTCTCAGCCAAGAACAGCCACAGACAGAATTATTAGGTGCTTTGAGTGATTTCTCTCTCGCAAGCGTTCCCAGATAAGCTGACCCGTTTGCAGTATGGCAGAGTCCGGTGCTTTGCATCAACTTGTTCCTCCCTTGCGTGGCCAAGATAATGAGATCTTGGACCTTCTAAATGAACTCAGATGTCAACGGCAGTTTAGAGGGCAGCAAAATGCTTTCATGGGCAAATGCCTAATTTGCATTTTCTAAGCTCACCTTTTAACCTGGGGGTATCTGCTCTCCTCAGGATTAAGCCACAAAGAAAAATAGGAGGTCACTGAATGTCAAAAAGTACAGAATGGTCAATTATCCGACACACAATTCTGGTTTATGTGCAAGGACTTGAACCATACTTCCCTGGACTTATTTTGGGTATAATTCTCCATAAACCTGGTAGTTCTGTTTTTAAGCCCCATCTCCACTGTGACCTGGATTCATTACTCACCCTCTTTATTCTAGATGGCACAACCTTCAGATGACAATATTATGGAAACTGGTTTAAATGCCTATTAGATTAAACTTCCTTAAATATAGAGCTGTTTACTTTTAATTAGCTATCTCTGTGTGCTTACCCATTATTTGCAGAGGTACAGCATCTGTCAAGGCTTTGAAAAATGGCCTGAAAATAAAGAATAAAAGACAATTACTTGCAGTAAGGACGCATCTCTACCCCAGGTGCCTCTCCACAGGCCAGCCCCACCTCCTACACATGGGGCGAAGGGTCCACTCACATGCGTTCCCTATGTACATATATATATTTATATATATATATATAGCCTGGCCTTCAAAGGAATACATTCTTATCAGCATAAGTTCTACACCTTGTGTTCATCCTTCCCAGAGACAGAAAAAAAATGCTTCAAAGTGGATGCTTGGGAACAATAAAGAACGTTGGAGGAACCAAATACATGTGTAGCACCCTCTTTCTTTAAAAAAACCCCAACAACTGTGGACTACAGGGGTTTGTGAGCATAAATCTAGTCTGTAGCTTATCCTGCATCCTTGTCCTCCAGAGGGGAAAAAGCATGTTATAACATCTAGATGATCATCTTGGTATTTCTTGGCTTTCAACAGCATAGCATGATAAAGCTTTGCAAAACTTGACTCAGATTGCTCAGAAATCAGCAGTAAGAAAGGACTTTTCAGTGAAATAGATAATTTGGTTTGCCTGCGTTACTCAGAAGTGCAGGAAATGCAGTTATCTGCTCTGTCATACACAGCATCTCCCAATCTCCGTGGAAAGACATTAACACAGAATGTGCACAAAAAATATTTTAAAATCTGTATCTTATTAGTCATTTTCTTTAATACAACTTACAAGCAAAAAATTCTTATTACTTCGCTCACTCCACTTGGTCACTCAAGCTTCTCCTGCAGTTTTGTTCTTCTGACTTCCCTACTTCTGCTCCCAAACCAGCTGCCACTGGGCAGTAAGTGGAAATAACCAAGTGAAATAAAGTGAAATGTGGTGCTGCCATTGGGGGAAGCAGGCATAAAAGCTTTACAAATACGGCAGCCTAGTGCCTCAGTGGTTGAACACTGGCATTTGGCACTTTGTAATAGGTTAGGAGCCTCGAAATTTATTGTAAACTTAATGCGGTTTTACAGCCTATCTTCAAAACATTTACACAGACAGTAAAAGATGATGGATATTTTCAGAGCATTCCTCTTCCCCAACAGTTTCCCTCGCAGTAACACTGCACAAGCAGCAGTGATTTGAAATATATTACTGATGTATCTTTGAAGATCTATTATATGATACCTCCTGTTTATTGTTATTATGCAACTGGCTTCTAAGTGTCCTCTTCTATACGAGGCAGGGCTGAGGAGATACGATCAGTGTTATTACTATTTGTATTGCGGTGGTAGAGGCAGTAACGCAGCAGAGCACCGTTGATTTAGATACCCTACAAAGACACAGGGTGACGGCGTAGCTGGTCTTTACATTTCACTTTTTAAATAAACCTGGAAAACAAGATCAGAAAGAAAGAGATACAGTGTGTAAACAATCGAAGGAGAATGAAGTGCACAAGAGATAGATGTGCGTCTGCACCAGTAAAGTTAATGAGATCCATACTTTGCATTTAATGGCAGCCTCGCCATTGACTCCTCTGTGATGGAAAGTTGGAGAGGTGAATGAAGAGCTAGATAATTAGATGCCAATACAGAAATTCTGATTGGGCAGGTGGGCAGAGTTATGGGGAGGCCAGCTCTTTTACTATCAGGTCCTGAATGTTCTGCTATACCGTGTCTTTAATCTCTTTTCATACACAGTGTGTTTTATGGATTATGTGGCTCAGACATCGTTTTCTTTGTGTGCCCACTCCGGTCGTATTTATTCTCCCTAATGCTGCTAACGTCTCTAAAGCTAAGAACTGGATCAAACTTACAGCGAAAAGCACAATGGATTTTCTGCTAGTGTTGATTTAAGCAGAGGTGCGGGATGTTTCTATAGCCGAGATGAACCGTGAGCACAGCATCATCACCTTAGCAGGAAATGTCCCGTTGGACGACGTTTGCTAGTAAAAGATAACGACAGAGTGTAAACGTAACGATATCTTCTCATCAGAAAATGAGTTGGCAAGAGCAGACAGCAGGAGAACGACCTGAAATGTTTGAAGAGAGCAGCCGGAGTAGAGGCCGGGGGCTTTGCATCGGATAAACACTAAATTTCTCTTTAGCAAGGGATTTCCATGGGAGAGCATCAGTGGTTTTGTAAAGCCAACAGCTACAAGGATGTCATATGTGACATTATTTTCTCATTCAGAAGAGTTCTGCATGCGCCCAAAACCTAACTATGCATTTCAGACCTTGCCAGGTTGCTCAGTGGTCCTTAATTCAAGTTATTTTCAACACTTCTTTCAGGTTCGATAGTAGCTTCCAGTGCCATGTAGTATTAGAGAAAGGAAAGTTCACTGTAGCAATTAAGCAGTAGCCCAACCTCTAGGAAGCCAAGTGCTGTAAATTCAGCAAATTTCTAAAATAATGGAAGTAGTTCTGTGTCTTGCCTACCCCTGCAGCGCTGTAAATACGTGTTTAGCGTAGGGTACACTCAGCTCTCATGGGGAGCTATGTTCAGCATGGAAATATACGGATTATCCTATTATTGGAAACGTGTGTTATGTTTATGTGCGGATATAAAATTTCTAGTTTTCCGGTACTTTGTGCAGCACAGTCCACGCGTTCTTGCAGCTCTTTCTCAGGCTTTCTACATAACACACCCGTTCAACTTGCTTTGTTTCTGTCGTTTTTAAGATTTCCAAGCGTGGCCTTTAAAAACCATGGAAATCCCAAACTGCAGCTGGTAGGTTCCCAGGCAGGGATTCATCATACTTTATGGGGAAAGAACAGATCTTGTGCTGCTGTGTGTTACAACCCCAAAAGCCTGTCATTTTGTGATTCCTTCTTTTGTTATGTTCTGTAGGTTCCTCTGTGCCTTTAGGACCAATACCAAACTTCTGCAATCTCTGCGTCTTTTCACTCTATTTCCTTCTGCTAGGTGAGGCTTGAGATTTTGTTCAAAGTGGGGCTAATTTTATTTTCAGAGCTGTCACCTTGTGCGGCCCAAAGCCCCTAGGACTGATAGCCACACGATGCGCGGTGCTACGCCAGCAGAGATGAGTTTCTTCATCCCATTATATGGGTTTCAAAAGCAAGAAAGAAATTTTTAAAGGCAAAATACTGTGAGGGTTAGTTCTAGGGATAAAAACCCTGATTATGAACCAGATGGGCTCTCTTTTATTTTTGTGTTTAGAAGAAAACCTGTAGACAAATTTGTTTTTGTTTCTCCCAGTAGAAATTTTTGACTATTTAATTAAAGGCCTCATTGCCCCATCATTAAATTCAAAGAAGCATATCTAATGCAAGCACTTAAATGTAATGTCACTTATTAGTCTTTAATGAAGAGAAACTTATTCTTTCTCTGAAGAACAGCTGTAGGAATAGTGCCCATGTCACCCACAAAATGATATATTGTGAGGAATATTAATGTCTATTTAATGACTGTAAAAATATTCCTTTATAAAAAAGATGGGATTCTTCCTTGTTCAGCTTCACTCGTAAAGGAGGTTAATTAAAGCCAGAGCATCACAAATTCTGTAATACTACAGGTCATTCGTCTGTACCAAAGTGTAACACAATTCTGCAAAATCCCATCAACAGTGATAACATAAAAAAGATACTTTGTCTTGTAACTTGGCTCTAGCTTTCCTGATCCAACAGCCACTAAATCTGCCATTAAACATAAAATTTATCTAACTCTTTTCATATTATGCTTTATAAATATACACATCTAGAAAGTGTTTCAAATATTTTGGAGGGGAAAATAAAAGGGATTGTAACTATGCTTTTGAGATTTTTCTTTTTCCCATGGAAATGACATAAAATAGGGATTAAATGCTGTATCATCACCAGGTCAAAAAGTGCCTATTAATCTACATCCAGACTGCAAGGTTATGTATTTGATGTTTAGTTAGTTTAACCCCTTTTTTTTTTTTTTCCTTAAATTGATAAATTATTCAAGATAAAAGGCTGGAGCAGTATCATAGTAAATGTCAAAGGGTAGAGAGATTATCAACAGTGGGAGATTATGTCAGCACCCCTTGGGTGGTATCTGGATACCAAAGGAGAATCATGGAATCACAGAACAGTTAGAGTTGGAAGGGACCTTCAAGATCATCGAGATCCAATCCCCTGCCCTGGGCAGGGACACCTCCCACCACCCCAGGTTGCTCCAAGCCCCATCCAGCCTGGCCTTGAACCCCTCCAGGGATGGGGCAGCCACAGCTTCTCTGGGCAACCTCTTCCAGTGCCTCACCACCCTCGCAGGAAAGAATTTCTTCCTAATATCCAATCTAAATCTCCGCTCTTCTAGTTTAAAACTATTACCTCTTGTCCTATCGTTATGGTCCCTGACCAAGAGTCCCTCTCCTGCTCTCCTGGAGCTCCTTCAGATCCTGGAAGGCTGCTCTAAAGTCTCCCCGGAGCCAAAGGATGTACTCCCTGGAGTAGGATGGCCAGAAGTGAAGCAAAGAGAAAATATTTCATTGCCCCCCCAGGTAACAAAACCAAAGTTTTCACCTCAAGCCCACAGTTTCTATCATGCACAGAGGTTTTTATTCATCCCCTTTACCCGACATAATCCTGCGTATCTTTCTTTTACAAACTACATGTATTTGGTACCCTTGGTACCAATACTACATAGGGCATTCATTTTGGCTCTTTTTCTTCTTTTCTCCTTAAAAACCACTGGAAACTTTAACATACAGGAGACAATACCCTGCAACTTCTCCACTTGCTGTTAAGCCCTGATCTTGTTTCCAACAGTGTCAACCCAGAAACCGAGAACAGCCGAACTAAATTCGGTTTCGTTGCCTTGCGCCGTTCGAGCAGCTTCCGAAAGCACTGAGGCACTTCTATGCCCTGGAGATCCGGGTCTGACTTCAGCCTCATAAAAACAAAGATTTACTCCACTGAAATGTGTGGATTGTCACCGGTGAGAAGAACTCAGATGAGCATCAAACCCTCCTAGTAAAAATCTGCCCACTCAAGGCTCGTTTGAGATCTGCTCTCTGCAGCTGCCCAATTCCCTTTAATTACATGACCTTCTAACACTCATCTGCATCTCTCTGTATATGAATTTATCCCCTTCTGGATAACAGTTTCTCTTCAGAAGTGTAAATGGAGGCATATAAATTGTATAAAGGAGTGAATGAAAATCACATTTTTCCTATGTTCCACAGCTCCTTGTAGTTTCTACAATTTGCCCCTCTCTTACTTTTCTGCATGCGAAGGGGAGAAGATGGTACCATATAGGTTCAAGTAGAAGATAAAGGGATTTTTTTTTTCCCCCCAGAAAATAAAATATAATTAAAAAAAAAAAAAAAGGAGGACTTACTTTTTATTTGCCATGTGTAATTTGCTGCACTAGTTCATTTTCTCCCGTGTCACCTGTTGGTCACTGCAGAGCAGCAACAGCTCGGGGGGAACCCCCAGGTCTCTGACACAACACCCCAAATTGCTACAAAGGTCAGGTCCCTGTGAGCAGGGGGTGGGCTGGCCGAGGGGCGGACTGCCAAGCCCAGGGCAGTGTTAGGGGGCAAAACACCTGGGAAATGCGACCACTTTCCTTCCTGGGGTTATTTTTTAAATGCGTGGTCGTGCTTTATTTTTAAAGTATTTTGATGCTCCCCACGCTTTATTAAGAGCTTGGAGATTTATGCATGGGAAAGTATTACACAGAGCTAAATAATATATCTTTTAATATAGAGATGTACTTAGACAATATGGAAATGAGACGGGAGAGCTGAAAATGTGACAGCTGAGTAGATAAACATGGACTTGTGTTTTCATTTACAAAGACCTCCAGTATATAAATGCTAATTATTTACTACATTATAAGATTCTGAATTCCAGAGAGAGGTTTCACCAATTTAATGTATTAAACAAGTGTTTGTTGAGAGACCACTTCTTAACGTGTTGTCTCCAACGTTTTTTTTAAGGATGGCTCCCTCAGCCATCCCTTTCACTTGAGATGCCAGATCACACCAGTCAGGATAATTCCCATCAAGTCCTGGGCGCAGGCACCCTCATTGGCACCCCTAAATTTTGTTATTGTAGGGAAGCAAATCGATTTCCTTTCCCAACATCGCCAGTGAAAACCAGGACTTGAAACCATTCTTATTTTACTCATCTCCGCAAAAGCTTGTCTGACATCAACCTGCCGACAACCAGTAAAGCCTGAAGTGTTTACTAAACCTGCCATGCCCTACTAAAGAAGTATGTCAAGGTGTTTCCAATGCTTTGTATTTTATTCCTATTTGCTCCTCCTTTACCTGTGGATTTTCTTAATTCAGTCACTTAATTCTTCATTTCGGGCAAGAAAGACCCCAAAGGAACAGCTTTAGGGAAGGATAGGGCAGAAGTTATGTGATTTCCTCCTTTTCCCCTGGATTGAGCTGTGATCTTTCCCTCCTCATCCTCACCCTGATGAGGCACATCCCACTTACACGCAGTGTAGGATGCTTAGAGGTTACATCAATGTTTTATGTGAAGGGAAGAGTCTTTCCTCCCCACAACAGGAGCATTGCAGCTATTAGTTTTATTTTATTTTTTTAAGTTTTCCCTTTTTTCCCTGTGCTGGGAGGGCTGGCAGGCTCAGCTCTGGCTCCCCAGGGCAGTGTATTACTCCCCCTCTCCCCCTCAGTGCCTGAGGTCCTTAGTCTTTTCAGGTAACACAACAGCTCTTTTGCGTTAAGGGACCATGGGAGAGAATAGAGAAGGAGGAAAAAAAAGGAGAAAACAAAAACAAAAATCAACCAGAATGTTGACAGACTGAATAAGAGATATTGCAATAAATGTTTTTCTTTGCAAAAAAACACTGCTTGAAGCCAGTCTCCTGGGACTTCCTTCTTGGTCTGGCAGACATGAAGGATAAAGGGGAATGGATGTAGATAATTACTAGACTGTTGAAGGCTTAACTAAAACCTGGAGTACTGTGTGCAGGTCTGGACCCCTCAATATAGGAAGGATATGGACCTGATGGAGCGGGTCCAGAGGAGGGCCACCAAGATGATCAGGGAGCTGGAGCGCCTCTGCTATGAGGACAGGCTGAGGGAGCTGGGGCTGTTCAGCCTGGAGAAGAGAAGGCTCTGGGGAGACCTAATCACAGCCTTCCAGTACCTAAAGGGGGCTACAGGAAGGCTGGGGAGGGGCTGTTCACAAAGGCTGCTGCGATAGGACGAGGGGCAATGGATTTAAGTTGGAGAAGGGTAAATTTAAGTTGAATATTAGAAAAAATTTCTTTACACTGAGGGTGGTGGAGCACTGAATAGGTTGCCCAGGGAGGTGGTTGAGGCCCCTTCCCTGGAGATATTCAAGGTGAGGCTGGATGAGGCCCTGGGCAACCTGGGCTAGTTGGGGGTGTCCCTGTGACTGCGGGGAGGTGGGACTAGATGACCTTTGGAGGTCCCTTCCAGTCTGGAGGATTGTATGATTCTAAAATGAAGTTGTAACAGAGCTGGTGCAAGAGCATCTGATTACACGTGAATGAAGGAAATTCCGACTTCTCTGTACATTAATGCAATTTCTGTAGCTGCCTTGATGCTGCGGAGCTGGTGCTTAGCTCTTACTCATCAGTGATCTCTGCGCCTCTCTGTCTAGAAATGCTCCTATGAAGGGCCGACAGAACTGATTATCACGAATGCAGTTGTTCACAACCAAATTCACCGCAGTTCCAAAAACATTGGCAACGCCTTGTTCAGCTCAGCTCTGAAACACTTAGTCTGGGACCAGTGCACGTGCCGAGAAGTTGGGGGCTGTTGGAAATGGGGGCTTGTTTTTGCTGTTGTTACATCTCTCTTATTCTAAAAAGCTTTTCCCTCCAATTTCTTGCTTTTCTCGCATCCTTACTCTTTTTTATTCATCTCTAACGCTAATTTTGTATAAAGCCTTTCTGCCAGTGCCTGCCCTGGCACTTTTTGGATTGTGCTTGATCCTTCAATAACTTTTGGGGTTATGAGAGTTTACTTTCCTTCTCTGTTGGCTTTTAATTGTGGATTCAGAAAGAATATTAATTAGGTACTGCCTCTAACTTCCCATTGGTAAATTCACACATCTGGCTGCTTTATTGATGTCCTGGAGGGTATTTGCATTTGGCATCATCACCATTGTAAAATGCAAACCTGGTTAAGAGGGAAATTGTGTCTTGCGTTGTAGAGAGACTAACAGAAGTAGCATCACGTGCCATGAGATATCCCAATTTACGACTATCTTTAAAGAACATACTTGCCAATTAGTGTCTTTATTAGAATACTTACTTTTGTCATTTGAAAATATCGCTCTTAATTGGGACCAGCTTTGCCTAAGGGAGAAATATTTGTTAATAAATTAATGAAAAAAACCTACACCTCCCCACTGGTACCCATGTAGGGAGCCAACTTATATCACAGATACCCATATAGATTGTATTGCTTACTATTCTTAAACTCGTTCCATTATTGAGAAAGACAATTTCATCTAACATTGCGTTGTCTTGCTGGGAAAAATATAGACAGGATATTGGAATTTGCTTGTTTATTAAAGCAAGTAGCTCATTAGGCATAATTAAGATAGAAGAAACAGGAGCATTAAATTTTCATACCACACCATCAGCCCGATAGCTCCAGTAAAGGCAAAAGCACCATAGTTGCTCTATTAGTACATTGATCAGGTTAATGTAATTAAGGTGCCAATTTTATTAGAATCTGAAGAAAACATGAGGAGTGCTTAGTGTTTTTTACTAAAACAATGAAGGAAATTGTTTAAAAAAGAAATAGAACTTAATAGGACTGAAAACTCAACTGTTCAGCTGAGGGACAGATACGAAGATACGAAGCAGAATCTGGTGAAGGTAAATATCATGGGGACATCAGTGTCCTGCACATCTCTTGACTCTCTCATTGCATTTCTCTCCCCAGTGGATGGTGAGACATTAGGTCAAAGCTAGTCACAGCAAGGGGACATCTTCCCCAAAACCAGGCACAGGTTCCCACCAGCCCCTACGTGCTCATCCTTTCACTGTGGAGAACTTAGTCTTGCTGGGGGCGGTGGCCCCTACAGCCCATGACCTCCCAAATAAGAGCATCTTCTTTATTCATACACTCTGTTGGCCCTGGTAGAACCAACAATGCAGTTGTGGATGGTGCAGTCCCCACATCAAGCTGGGAAACAACACCTGGCTTCCTGGATTGCCTTGTACTGGTGATACTGGCCATACCGAGCGTGCTTTTTAGTTCTCTGTTAGTCAGGAGAGGATGTCCACAGCTCAGCGTACTCATCCACGTAGGTGTGGAGGGTAGGGACTTTGGCTCCAGGTCAGGATAGCAAGGAAATCTGCTCAGCCCTCAGAGCAGAAGTCCTTCAAATGTTGCGCCACCAAAAAACCCTTAAGCAGCAAATTATTTTACCTAAACCCATTTAAAATATATATATATACGTGTGTGCTTATTTATATGCAGCCCTGTATAGCTGCAGATGGGTACCCACTTCTGCCCTCAGCAGTGGGATGTCCTGAGCTGCCTCTGACAGGTCCCACGAGGTGGGCGAGTGGCATCTCTCCCGTGCCCTGCTGTCTGATTGAATAACACGCTGTGCGAAAATAGCACTTAATGCACGATTGCAGGGAGGGAGAAGAGTCTTAAGGTTGCTTTTGGCTTCTGTGCAGAGGAATGAGGTCTGGTCCTTTGAAAAATAGGTAAGTTGGCAGAAAACTATTTTCCTCTGCGTAGTATCCGTGTGATCTCCCTGTGGTATTTAACCACAAATAAACATTTCCCTGACGCGCAAAGTATATCTATTTTTAAATAAATAAATAAAAGCAGACAAATTAGGTTACCAGTCAAGTCATCAAATCAGCGATGCTATATTCAGAGAACACAGCATTGTGCCTCGCAAATTATCTCCCAATCCCACCTGCTCTCAGATCTTTATAGCCTGGCGATCTGCTCTGCTATGATTGCTCGATAGAAAATAAACAGATGGGGCTGAGAAAAATCCAAAAGAATAAATGGGGTAGAAACTGCCTCAAGCCTTTTGAACAGCATCAGGGCAGCTTTTCTCTTTTCAAGGATTTTCCTTCCCCTATTTGAAAAAAAAACCAACAAACCCACAACCAAACCTGCTGTAACGCAGGATGCGATTGGGTTTAATTTTCAACTGCATGAAAACACAGGCACGCAAATGTGGTTTCAATGCTTTTGGGCAGAGAGATTTTGCTTTCTTTCATGGGCTTTGCTGCTGTTTTTAATCTGGTAATTGCCTGATCAATATTGCTATTTGAAACTTTTATGAAAATGTGTGAAACTTTCCAACGGCAGCAAATATATGGATTCCTTTGCTGCGCTGCAGGACTTCGGCAGCAGCGATTGCAGTAATTAGGCTGCTTTTCAAATAAAGGCCAGTTCCATGGATACATGACTAAGATAAATTATGCCCTGGATAAGCTTACACTTTCCTGCACGTGCTTTGCCCTTTCTGTGTTCATGTCCACGTAAGGAAAACCTGAGTAAACACCTTTTCTCTTCCTCCTCCCACCCCACGATCCATCTGGGTCCCGTCCCAGGCAGGAGTGCTCTTCGCCTGTCCTTAGCACTGGATGTCCTACATCAGAGGGCACCTTGCCTTTCTCCTTTAGAAACTATTCTTCCCTTGTCAATCTTTTTTCCACTTGTAGATCAGTTTACAGAATGAAATGAGAAAGAGAAGGGAAAGAATCATGGTTTTTCAGTGAATGGAACTGAGATTTTTTTAAACCAAAAACCAAATGTGAAAAAATCAAGCGAGATCAAGAAATGAACGCTCTGAATTATCGTTTTTTTTTTTTTTTAACATTTTCAGTTATTTTAGATCATCTTATTTAAAGCTTATTT
This sequence comes from Pedionomus torquatus, assembly GCA_013398155.1. Classification (NCBI taxonomy): domain Eukaryota; kingdom Metazoa; phylum Chordata; class Aves; order Charadriiformes; family Pedionomidae; genus Pedionomus; species Pedionomus torquatus. The sequence continues at coordinate 97,106 of VZRU01016605.1, read as the reverse complement.
TAATAATTTCTTGCCAATCGCAAGAAAGAGAATACAGAAAAACGAAGCAATTATTTATGATATCTTTATGTGGATATAGAATCATAGAATGGTGGTTAGAGTTGGAAGGGACCTTAAAGACCATCGAGTTCCGACCCCCCTGCCATGGGCAGGGACAAAACGGCACTTCCAGGAGCACTCACAGGCTCCTCTCTCTCCTTAGTGCTGCTTTTCATTTAGTTTCAAGTTTCTATCCCTTCTGCAGAACTAAATAATGGAGCCTAACCCAGCATCCAGCAGGACGTCTAGCTACCACTATAAGAAAGGTCTTTCACATATTCCAGCTCCTGACTGGGCAGAGGGAAACACCATTCCATTGCTCAGAGAGCCCATGGTCCCTCCCACCTGTCCCAAAAATGTCAGTGGCTAAGGCAGCTGAGTTTTCAAGTTAAATTTGTTTCGATTTTCACGTGGGGTTTTTTTCCCCTATGGTAAATGTAATTTAGCACAAACCACAAAAAGCCTTGACATAATGACCCCTGGACTTTGTTTTTCAAAACTTGTTTCCTGGAGATGCTGGTGGTCCTTGTTGCTTCATGTTGTTTTTTTTTAAATACCGAATCTCAGGGAAAGAAAACAGTGTTTCATGGGCTCTCTGGCCGTTGTGTACGACAAGAGATACGGTACAGGTGAATACAGCACCTGCCCTGTGCTGCAGGAGGGTCTCACTCTAATGAACAGTTTCCAAAGTCAAACTATTTTCAAAATATGGCAAATATTTACTGTTATTATCTGAAATGCCTTTTTCTATTATTATTATTATTCATTTTTAACCCCATGGTTGTATGGAACGAGTTGGTTCAAAATAGACCCCAAGAAAAGGAGTGGAAGTTAAAAGTGACAATCGATGTTGATACCTTTCAACTTTAAAGTGTCTGAATCAGAAGCTGCCACACAGCTCTGTTCAAGGTCCATATGTTGTTTTTTTTTATAGAAAACGTGTTTTGATTCAGGATTTATTTCTAGGGTTCATTAACATGTAAATTGCTCCATGAGGAAATCTAAAGGAGATTGAATCTAAAGATATGTAAATATTCAAATGTAATAGGGGTTCAAGCCCTACATCTCTATTTCTGCCTGAGCAGTTCAAACACAGGAGCTTTCTCCATCCTTCTCCCTGAAATCCAGCAAAAATTTCTTGTCACGTGGTTTGCCTCCAAAAGCCGACCCGAGGCATGAAGCTCAATGCATAATTATAAATTAGCAGAGCTAGAGGATTTGGAGAGAGGGAGGGTGTGGGCACCTGGAGTCGGTGTGCCGAGCCTTCCTCATCACCCGAGAAACTCTCTCTGCTCCGCTGGGCACAGCTGCGTGTGCTCTCTGCTAAAGACCCATCCGCTGGTGCAAAGAGAAAATGTTATCTTCTTAGAAAATATTATGTCTCCTATTACTTTTGATAGATCTCCCGTGGAATTCTTTTACAGTTAAATATAAATCAGGCAGGGAAGGATGCAATCTGCTCTTGTAAGCACGGCGTAATGCACAAGGAGTAAATCACGCCGATGCAATCGCGGCCGTTGTCATAATGTGTCTCCTACGTGAAGCGGAGTGAAGAGGGATAAATAATCCCCTGGCGGTGCCCGCACCTGTGTGATGTCACGCTGCATGTCACCAGCAAGTGACAGCTCAGGGAAAGGCAGCTACCAGGCAACATTTAACAAAAAGTAAGGTAGATGTCTGGGGAGCTCCTACCACACTGTGTGAACACGCACAAACACACCCGGGCCGGGGCAGCTGTGGGAATATCCCTGAAGACCTGTGAAAATCAAGATGTACTTTGGATGTACTCACGCCCAAACGTCTGCTGTAGTTGAGGGAACAATTTATGACATTCGCTCTCTTCCATAGAGCAGGCCAGCGCGCCACCCTGGGCTGGGTCCTCAAGTATCCCCCCCTTCCATCCTTGTTCACCAAGCCCCTTGTCCTGGAGCTGGGGTGGAGGGGAGCCCTCGTGAGCCCCATACACAGCAGCCACAGAGAGAGGCGGCTTCAGGACTGGGGATAGGCTCTTGCCTCCCCCACCATCTGCCAGCCTAATCTTTGCAAATTATTTAAGCTACTTGTGTTCAATTCCCCATCTGTAAACTGGACGCAACTGCCCCTTGCTTGTAGGCATGGGAGGCAAAATAGTCTGTTCATGACTGGGGTGCATTTGGACACTTTCTCCCCGGTAGAAACGACTAGGTTGAAAGCATATCTCCTCCCAAATTAATATACCGAGGTCTGGATGTCCCTGCCCATGGCAGGGGGGTTGGAACTCGATGATCTTTAAGGTTTCTTCCAACTCTAACCATTCTATGATTCATTCTATGGATGTGTGAAGGGAGGCAGTGGTACCCGGGCAGTGATGTGTGGTCCCTCACCTCCTGCCTGCAGGCTGGTCCAGGGCCAGTGCCAGCACAGACTGATGGCTGTACACAGCACGCACCGTTCTCCCTTCGTGGAAAGCTGCTCCAGATTGCTGTAACAAAGTGATGCATCCTCTGTTTAGGAGTTTTCCCAATTATTTTCAGCTATTTCCAGCCTTTGTGTTTCCGTAATTTGCTGTTATTAGCATATGATGAATCTGGTGTTGTACCGCTACATCCATGCAAACCAAACATGAGGTGCTTTGTTCTGTACACTGTCGGGTTTCGGCACTGTCACTTTCATAACAGGAAAATTGAGTCATTATAAAACATACATTAGTACAGCAACAGGTCCTGCTTCTAACCAGGATACTTTTGAGGAATAGGTTTTCCATAATCACTTCTCATTGTACCCAGTGCTTCCCCCAGAAATATTTTATTAGTCTAATTAGGGCAGGCAGTGAAAAGATCACATTCAATTCCTTTTTAGAAATATGAAAGATCAGTAGAGGGGACTGTTGTTTGAACTTCCCTGTCACCTGAGCTTTCCCAACGAGCCCAACCTCCCCTCAAAATCGCAGGTGTGGCCAAATTAACACTTTGGTGGGAGGCTGAGACAGAGCAGAGCTGTGCTGGGAGAACAGCCTGCCCCCTAAAACCAATTTTTTAGTGCTAAAATAAATAAAAAAAAAGTATTGTAACACTTCCTTTATCGTCTTAAGGGTGAGGGAATGAGTTGTATGGGTGGAACAGTGATGGGCTGCTGTCAGGGGCTGTACCCGGTACCCTGACAAAACTCTTGGAGGGTGTCTGTCCAGGTGATGCTACAAACCTCCTGTGCAGCCAAGGTCAGGCTGTTATCTGTTATCTGCTGAGTAAGTGCTGGTCAAGCAAATTAACAGAGTTTGGAGCAGATCTACCAGATGCACCCCATTTATCTTGAAGTTCTGCGCTTTCCCTACCTGAGTTTTGCAGATCTGGTCACACCTTCGGAAAGGATGAGTTCCCACCGAAGCAGGTGCAGAGGCGTGTGCCGGGGGGGGTGTGGGCACTGGGTGACGGACCCTGTAAGAGGAGACAAGGAGAGATGGTTGGATAATTAAACAAAGGTCAGATACACGCAGGTGGGAGGAAGTTTTCTCTAAACACCCCAGAGGGTAGGTGCTGTTGAGCCAGAGTATCATGGGGGCACATGAAATCAGGCTGGAAATTAGAAGGCATCTAAGCACTGTAGGAATAAGGTTGTGGTACAGAAGAAGAGGCACGATGAAGTCCAACTGATTTCCAGATGGGGGTGGACGTGTTGAGGAAAACCATGGCACGACATGGTTATTGCAGCAGTTGGAGACAGCTGTGTGGCAGGAGATACAGGTTCAAAGGCTCAGACGTGGACCCTTTTTCCCCCAAGAGCAAGCATTGGAAGGGAAAGCTGTGCAGGGCTGGACTGGTCTCTCTGTTTTTCAGGAAGTTCTTACTAATTTTCTTACTACTTGTTTACAGGTGCATTAAAAGATATGTAGCTGGATGGGAAGGATAGCTCCCTCTCTCAAAAGACCAGCCTCAAGTGTCATTCTTTATTGAACCACCCGTACTAGGAAATAGTATGCCCGTGGCAATGTACACAGCATTTTAAGCCTTCAGGGCTACATGAGGAGAACATCCAAATTAAAAAAAAAAAAAAAAAAAATGAAGTCTAAAAAAG
>VZRU01016605.1:77358-93001 GCA_013398155.1 Pedionomus torquatus | reverse complement strand
TGAAGTCTGAAATAGTAAAAGTGCTAGCAGTTACTTTTTAATGGCAGCTAATTTTTAGCATTGTTTGGGCTACAGTCTCAGGCTGTAACTCAACCAGCTTCAGCAGAAAGATGCCGGTAGCTCGCTGTTGCGTCAGCCCTCAAGAGCTACACATTGCCATTATTTTACTAATCACCACCAATAAACCACGCTCGCATAGAATTTAATTACCAGAGCCATTTGTTTTCTTTAGTCGTGTTTGGGGGGCCAAGCTTTTGAGGGTCGTGAGAATTATTTGTTACTCATAGCATATGTTTTTCTGTTAAAATCCAAATTGGCAGATGTCATCAGAGTATTGTTACAGTATTAACGTCAATCAAGTTTCTACATAGAATGAATCAAATCGCTGTTGTGTAGATCTCCTGGTTTTATAAGGAAACCAGGTAAAAATCACTAATGTGTTGGAATTCATTACAGAGACAGTGGGGACAGGAGCAAAAAATTCAGCATAAAATGTAAGGGAGAATCAAAACAAAAGCTTAGCTATATGTCTTTGATATGTTGACAGTTCCCATAACTCAAGGTGACCTTGTTCTGTAACACTCCGGGGTTTCCCTTTATTACTGTCTTTTTTAATAGAAGACCAGTATTATGCTTCAAGTGTATTTTTCTGGTGAGCAAAAAAACACAAAGAGTGAAAGAAATGAAGCTATATAATGAGAGGAGAAAAGACAGGCAGTAATATCCAGACCCCCCACCCCAAGGGGAAGACCCCAAGAAAGCAGTGGCAGGGGCACTGAAGTCCTCTCCACGTGCTGGGGCTCGAAGTGGCAGTGCAGGGCCATGATCTGCTGGGCACAACACCCATCCCAGGTCAGGTGGGTTTTTTTGCAGTAGTTTTAAACAGTAAAGAAGAACACACTGAACTGGGATACAGGGTCAGAAACAATTAGGCAAATCAAGCTATGATGTGTTTATGCTGCATGTTTAGTTCTGAAAGAAATACAATGTATAAGCATTTAGTATAAATGTAGTTATTCAGTTAGGGTTTCCAAGACAGGTGAAGGATAGAAAGAGATCTCTTGATTGCTGTTTCCAAGTGGTTGCGTTGCCTGGTTGCGTGAATGATTACGATGGAGATGCTTAGTCTGATATTTTAGGCTTAGTATTTCCATCGCTTGACCTTAAAACCAACTCAGTATTTGATACTCGAAAATGTGCATGTCAATACCTTCTTGATACATCCAACAAGTAAGACAGAAGGCCTACGGGATTTAATTTTATGGTCACAAACTAAATAATGAAACAGTACCACCAAGAGAGGGTTCACGGACTAGTACCTGACTTGGAACAATGCCATGTGCCTTCTTTTGACCGGGTGATTTATATACCAGCTTTCTGGATTCCTTGCACTCTATGGAGTGCTTGTGATTGTTCTGATTTTCAGCAGTTTTATTTGCACAGCCAAAGCTTTGCACGTATTTTTGGGAAACATTTTGAGGACAGATTGAAGAACTTGTAAATGCTCTAAGTATAATAAACTGTTCTCAGCCCAGACAGGTAGTCTCAACGCATTTGACTTTTGACAAAGACATATTGTTTTCTTTGATTTTAGCAGGCAGGGGGATTTGTATTCCAGTGAAGAGCAAAACCAGATCTTGAAAGGTTTGCCAAAACAGAAGCATTGCTAGCTGAAGAGCAGAATAGGTCTCGTTTGGCCTATTCTGACTTTGTAGGACTTGGACCCATGTAGCGACACACTGATGGGGAGGTCGGCTTGGAAAACTATGCTTACTTGATCTTTGGGTTTTGTTTTTGTGGTGTCTATGGGGTGTTTTTTTAAAAAATAAAGTCAGAAAGACCAATAGATCTCAATGAGTGAAAGAGCAGCAGCTGAAAGGAAAAATATCCTCTCCCAAGTTTTGAGCTGTAACTTTTTTACAATAAGAATCCATTTGCTGCTGCCAATCCAGGTGAGCTGCAGTTTGGAATTATTGTTCCCAGAGCATCTTAGTGTACTGGCACCCTGCGTCACAGACACAAATAATCCCAAACTCAACAGCCTCACTTGTGGTAATGGGAAAATTCGCTGTGTTCACTGACCCTCAGAATTTCTCGTTTCTTGCGGATGGTGTGACAGTGGAAAGTGGGTTCAATGAGCTGAAGTATAGAAGTTGGAAAGGTATTAGTTCAGAACTCTAAACGGTGTCTTAGGAAACGTAAACAGAAAATAGTTCCCAAAGAAATAGAGCCATCCTGGTTAGATTGTAACTTTTTCCCTTCCTCCTGTATGCTCTGTTCAAAGCATAAAGCAGGGCAAACATATGTTGGGAGATGCTGCCTATTTATAAACGCTAACAACAAGCAGAAAACACAAGATAGATGAAGAACATGTTCTGCACACTAATCAAGTTGTCTTAACTCAGAATGTAACAAATATACAGCAGTTCTAGGTTTTTAAAAATACAACCAAGGCTTCAGTTTTTTACATATATCCTCTTGACCATTCCTCGGGCCACACCTTGGAAGGAGACCTAGTCACAGCTTTTAATGTCACCGTCTGAACTGGAAAACGAGACTCCCATCAACAGAGATAAAAGTTCCTCCATCAGAGAAAGCATTAGTACAGGTTTCCAGAAATTCTAGTTTAAACTGGAAATAAATCTTTGGTTAACAAAATAAAGGGAAAGATATTCCTGCATATTCTTGATGACACTGTAAGCCACTCCATAGATTCAGACAAGCTTGTACAGAACAGTCATTCGTGAAGGTCATCCAAGGCTCCGATGATGTGTCAGGAAGGTTAGAGATGAAAAGTTTTCCTCATCTGTTTTCTTCACTCCAATTACAAATATCAGCAATGCTGGAATTCACCTTTGGCTGCATGGCACTTTGACAGTCCTCGTCGGGATGTCATGAAGGTTCATGTACGGTGTGTGTCATCAAAAATGAAAACCCCTGAAATACAGAAATGGCTAAGGTGCTTATTTCAGCAAGATATTCTTCTTCATATACAGTTTTCAGTAAAAATATTACAGATAGCAGTTTAAATTCTACTGCTTCAGAGTACGTGCTGTGCAAAATGACAGGAAAGATCCAAGCTGTTATGATCCGATTGTGAATATCAGACTATAAAAGTTGGTAGATAGGAGAGAGTGACATAGTTTTCTTATTTTATTTTGCTATAGATGAGATGGCTTCGCCTTCACTTGTGGGAGGTTATTGTTGAGGCTCAACAGGAGAAATTCACACCGGGCAAAATAAGACTTTTCAGAGGATTACTCTTCCTCACGAGCTCCTAGGGAATACACAGGGGAAGGATGAATGGAGATGACCCAGACCAGCCCTGCTGACCTCCCTCTATTAGCAGAGAGACAGTGGGCGATGTTTGGCACGTGAGCTCTGCAGACGTATAGATGCCAAGACTAAATCCCAGCCTTGTTGCCGCCACCACTTTCCACTTTTTGTGGTCCTGGCAGGGAGCTGGAGGCAGCAGCAGCCAGCAGAGCACCACATTCCCTGTCCAGCTTTGCTGGGAGAAGCTGATTCCAGCAGGGAGTGGGGTTGTGTGATTGCCCTCGTGTGTAGGCTACATCTCCCCCTCGGCAGATTTAATTCTGCAATGCAATACTGTGTCAGCTCCCTCTCCACCCAACTTGCCTGCAGTGCAATGGATTGCAATCCGCTGCAGGCACCTGGGGGTGAAACCCCAGCACGGCACACTGGTAAGACTGGGACAGCCCTCCTAGCCCCGCTCGAGCAGGGTTATCTCCACGCAAGGATGGGGACATAAAAATATGCACTTTCAGGACTGTAAATTAAAAAGTTAATAGCAGTAACATCACTCTAAGTCTTGGATCCATAAATAATCTGTGAAAATGTTAATAGAGCCTGTTGACATTGGGAATAAGAACAATTTCTCTTGAGTGCTACCTTGCAAACTTGCAAATACGAATCGGGAACTAAAGGTATTTTCTAAAATTTGAAATTTAAATTATTCCCTCCTCTGATGTCCAAATTCATATCAAATGAGTTACCCAAGTAGACAAACCTCACTTAAAAATAAAGCACTACTTCTGTTAGAAGATAGAAGCTGCATTTTCCATTCTCTTGTTTGTTTACCAGCCCAAGTTCTAATAACATTCAATAACTATAATCTAAATAACAGCCCTCACCCCCCAAACCCTAAGCTTGATCTGTCAAAATAAAAGTATTTCTTTATTTTAAGCAGTTGATTCTAAAATCTCCGAAGGCTCAAAATGTGTGGGTGGAAGTGAAAACGTACAATATGTTGTTAGCAAGCGGTGTTACTTCTTTCCCAGCCCCTCCTGCCCCGCTCTATTTTATAAATCCATGATGCTTAAAACGTCTGGGGTGAGTGCCTGTGTCAGCACGCACGCACGAGGCTGCCCCGTCTTAACCAGAGCATCGCTGATGGTTGACTGGGAGTGTGCATCTTGACTTCTCTTCCAGAAAGGAAGCTCCTTCCATTTAAAAAATACCCGTTTCACTTAATTCCTTCTGCTCTTTGCCACTTGTGAGTCTTCAGCGCCTCACATAGTGTTTCTTAACCATGTCAGAGCAGAGCATCTCTGAGGAACTGGTACTCTTTTAGTGGCTACGTAAAAAGCATTAGGCAAGTAGTGCACGGCACACCTGGCGTGATGGGGTAACGACCTAATGCTTAAATGAGATATCTTTCTGCTTTGAAATGAAAAGAACTATTCTAATAAACCACCGTTCCCTGTTTCTGGGCCTCAGTATTGCTGTGTAATGATACATCACTTTAAAAGGGCCGTTGATGAGGCAGTGTGGTGTTGGGTGTTTAGAGACGTGAAAGCTGTTATAGGGGTCTTAGTGGAGAGTGTCCAAAGGGCTAATATCACCTTTCCGAGGGGAAATAGCAGTATTTATGACTCAACTAATTCTAAAGAAAACAAAACTGATGAAAATAAATACAAACAATTCATTGCCAAGAGAATTCCCTGTATCAGCGTCACAGCCTAAAGCTCAAAGTAGGGCAAAAATAGTACATGGTCGTTCGTTGGCTTTTTGACTGCAAATAAATTATTTCCACAGAATGCTATATGCTTTTTATATTCATTTGTGGTCTCTGTCTCTCTCCGCATGAAACAGAGCCTCTGTGATGTGCTTACAGCGCTATCAAAGTGCCCCTGTAAGTGGTAGTTGGGAATGAGCGTAAACAGGTTTTGACACAGATTTCCAACATGTTGACACACGGGACTAAAAAGGGAGGAGAGAAAGGGAGGGAGGAAGGAAAGTCGGGCTGATATGATAGCCTTAACGGGGCCATAATTGCCTGTAAAATCATGAGGGAGTTGGCTTTAAATAAGACCATTATGAATATTGCCAAAGCACTAAACAAATATCCGGCTACTTGCCTTGTCTGCAGCCTCCGTGACTGTGCTTAGATGTTCGCGTGGTCCATGGATGGATGGTGTCAGATGAACGGTGCATGGGGTAGACCTTCTTTTAGAAAGCTCAGGAAGATGGGATTGTGCAAAAAAACCCCACAACAAAACAATTATTCCTATGTTGCACAGCACTGAACTGACATTCAGGCGTATTGTTTAACTCTATTTGATTGTTGGATGGTAGAAAATTAATTATTACTGAATTTATTCATGCTGATACCACAGGGTAGCAAATGATTTTTAAAAAAAAAGAACCACTATTGTAATTGTGGGCTACCTAGACAGCACAGCCCCTGTGTGTACCACTAAATTGAGTGTGTTTGGATCACCCAAACCTGCGCAGGAGGCTGGTGTTGGCAAACGGGTCCGTAGTCGAGTCCTTTCGCCTGTTGAGGGCACGGCGCAAGCCAAGCCGTTCTGCAGCTACAGTTCCCCGTTCCGTCAGGAAAGGAAGGCAACCTGCTAACGTCTGGCAAAGAACAACCCCAGTAAGAAAGCAGCTAATTGCTGAGCGTTTTTCAGACCTAAAAATAATCCAGAAACCAAGACAGCGGAGAGACAAACCACCTACAGCTACACAGAGCACACAGCAAAGTAACTTGCAGCAGGCATCAAACGTTTCTACATAGTTAAATCAGCTGGATCACTCCACAGGACTGAAAAGACTACGATCCTTTGTTCTTACAGGCTGCTTTTGCTCTTTCTTTCACTTCACTTTATTTATCATCCGTAATTTAAAACAAAGACAAGAAAGCAGGTAGCCTAACAGCGGTAAAGGATACAGATTCTTCACCCTTCTTGCCTTCAGGACATCACACAGGGATCAATTTTAACTGTCATATTGAGTCGGATGTCAAGGCATGCATGCTCGAGAAGGGGAAAGCTCCCTTCTGATAAGGATGGCTTGGATCAGCTCTTCTGTGCCATCTTTTGTCTTCCTGCAGAGACTATACCAAAGGTGGAAAAACTGTTGTTTAGTTTATTAGCGCTCTGTTTATTAGTGCTCTGCCAGGGTCTAACTGGTGTAAAACCTGGTGAGGGACCTTTCTAGTGGGATTGTTTAGGCACTGAGTCCCACAAAGCACCAATCCTCTGAATCAGAAAATTTATGGCCAGCCCCTTGGTAGCGTCCCTTTGCCTTGCTGGGCTGAGCTGGCCCCCCAAAGCGCAGCCCAAGCCCTGGCACATCCCCAGCAACTTCAGCTCTTGTGGGAAACGCTTGACAGAAAGCTCACGCTGCCCCAGGTTTGATGTCCCCTGCGCCCTTCCCAAACGATCAGCTCAAGTATTTTGAGGGTGGTTTTGGCAGATAATGACTCTGATGGAAAAGCCATGGGGTTAGCACTCAGGGATGCTGACTCCTCAGGGAAGAAGTGTCCACAGGGGACAGACGTGCAAATCAGCTCTAGTCCCCATTTTACAATTAAACAGCCAGCCTTTGACGAAGTGTTTCCCCAGAGATCCCTTTGTTGGCTCATTGCATCCTTGCATCAGCTTCTCTTGGAGGCAGCTCCTGGGTGACTGGCTCATGCCTCCAGTAAAGGCACTACTGACACCAGCCCAGCTCCTCTGGTCGGGCTTTCTCCTCATGGAGATGAAAGTCTGTTGTCAACCTCTGCAGTGAGACAGAAAGGACCAGTGTTTCCAACTTTTGACAGGGAAGGAGAAAGGAAGAGGTATCTCCTTAAATACTTCAGTACAGTAGCTTTAGGATCCTATTCTTTCCTTGCTTTAAATGTCTTAGCTGAGGTCCACAAAGGTTGTCAGCCTCCACTGGGCTTTGGCTATAGGCCTCTTTTCACACCTCAGCAGGAATTCATGTGTGGGGATGACTGATTTACTGTTTACTTCAGAAAAACTTGGGCTGCGTACAATAATCGTCAATCAAACCACTCCGGTTTTGGCGTTCCTCATACCACCCCCATGGCAGCAGCTCTCGGTTGTCAAATCTAGCAGAATAATGCCCTTCCCTGCTTTAATATCTCAGGTACGTAACATGGCTGCTTTCTGCCCTGGCAGTTCTGATGAAAGCCTATTCTTATTTGCCACGAGCGTTCTTAAAGGAAGCAAAAAACATTGTTAAAAAAAGTAGAGTGCAGGTATTTAAAGAGGCAGCTTCTGACTGCTGCTCCTTTCTCCTCTTGACACAAAGATGAACTTCCTCTGGTAGCTGACTCGTTGCCCTGGGCTATCGCTCTAATTTCTTTGACTTCTGATGAGCAGATGCTCTAAATCTGTCAATATGAAGCACAAAAGGATCTTATTAATGGTCCAACCGCTATGTTTTCCATGGGTAGCACTATCAATCTTACCTGATACATGTGCATTATTGCCAGCGATTGTTTACATAGAGTGTAGCTCCCACTCAGTGCTTTATAGCACCTCACTTCATACAGCTGCCTCAGATACAGTGGTCTTCATGCTACATATATCACATTTATATAGCTTGAGTGAGCTTGAGGCTCACTTTCTTCCTAAGGTACCAAGCTGTAAGGTACTTTTCTGTTTTCCGTAGTATATTGGTGCGCCTTGAATTATTCACTCCATTTCTGAGAAGCAGCATTAAGAATGTAATCTTCTGTTCATAAATCCATTGGAAGACTCTTAATAATGTAAGCCTTAGTGGAACAACCCAGGGTTGCAAAGGAAGGAGTACGCATTTTCCTTCGGGTTCCAAATGGTTCACTCGCCCTTCCTTTGACAGAGCTAATTCCATTCTTTAGAAAAAAGCCAAAACCACTTAGCTTTTGAATGATTTCAACCATCCTTTTCTTCTGTTTCCTTGTAACGAATGATCAGCTGTTCTGTCACTATAGGAAGGTCCATAAAGCTTGCAGAATGCACAAAAACTGAATTCAGGGCCATTTATGTTTATCATTTACCACTAATGCCCTTCCTGATCCTGCTGCTGAGCTTTTGTTTCTATGGGCTTCTTTCTCCTGAAGACAGAGGCACCCTGGAAGCCTTCATTTCAGTAGCAAAACATTGAGCTAAATACTCAGCTCAAGTGAAATCAACCACACCAAAAACTTGCATCCATCTCCAGAGACAGATACCTGGTAGCTTTGTGGCCAAAGCCCCCAAAGCCCACACGGGTGTGATGGTCCTGAGCTCCCAGGGCATGGTTTGGTCATCTCTCTGCGCTGGTCTGAGATGATGCTTTGGAGAGATGATCTAAGCAGGGCATTTAAAACATCTGGATTTTTCTGGGATCAGCATCTTCTAGGGAAGCAATGGCATCTCTGAGTGCAGGCATCTGGAGCAGCAAGTCAGTTGATCAGAGAGGAGACCATAAGAGGTGGCAGCAGCAGCTATGACTCCAAACAGGGTCTTGTTCTTGAAATCTTGAGGGGGGGAGCAGAAAGATTCAGCTGCTGAGAAACCTCTGTATAGGACAAAATGCCTCTTTCTTTTTTTTTTTTTTTGTTTTTTATGCCAACTTTTACATGTTGCTTCTACTTAGATGGTAAACTTCTTGTGGGGCAGTGCAGGTGGTCATTTTTGCCGAGATCTGTGATTGCAACATAATTTATTTCTGCGACCACACACGAAATAAATTTCAACATTTCTACACACCGTCAGGCAACTGCAACAAGAGATGCTAACTCTGTGTTCTGGTTTGGGTTTATACAGCAGCTCTACAACTATTCCTTTTAATAGTAGTCCCCAACGTGATTATAATTTCTCCCAAGTATTTGCAGGGGTATCTCTAAGTTTGGGTCATGTTGATTAGTAAAATTAAGCAACACATTGCCTAGCACCCATTGAATGTTTCCTGGTCTTGGCGGTACAGCATTTTGAACCCTCTTACAACATTTTCACATTGATTTGCCTTTTTTGGGGGGGGCTTCATCTTCTCTGTAAACTATCTCCTGTGTTTACTTAAATATCATAAATACATCTGGGGCGAAGCTGTTTGGTTTTGTTTTCCCCCGCAGGATGTATCCATCTCAGGATATTATTTTCAGATAATGACTTAAATGGGAAGGTGTGTGCTCACACACTGCTAACACGACTTCCATAACAATGTGATCCCTTTTAGGAAATTACTTGTGCGGAATCGGTGTGCTGGTAACCGCTGCACAAAGCTAAAATTCAAAAGTGACAGTTAATAACTTATCTGTTGAACGTATGCAACCCTCCTTGAGAAAAAATAATTGTTTCAATTAAAAAAAAAATAAGGGGGATTTAGCTTTGGTTTTACTCTTCTAACAGCTCTAAAAGTATGTGTCTTTACTTTTGGCAGGATACTACTCTTCAAATAAAACTGTACCCTGTCATTACTGGAATAAAGTTTATCTGTTATTCATAAGCTGCAGAGAGATGTTTTTCCCCCTCTCTGCCGTTTTTAATGGCCTCTATAGAAATCTTTTGAATAAAAATTTGTATTACTTTCTTTTTCCTTGGCACAAATATATTTTTCCCAGTATTTCTCTGCTGAAATTAATACAGTTCTATTTTTGTCCTCCCTTATCTGTACATTAACAATAGACTTCTGTCTTGCTCAGAATTGTCTCCGGGGCTCCCATTCTAGGGAAAGTCTTAAAGGCTTTCTCATTCTCATTACTGGGGAGAGCGGTTCATTTTTTTGAAGGGGTTTTAGCCAGCTACCTACAACTTCAACCCCGGATCTCTAAATCACCGAAAACTCCACGGGTGGCTTGTGTGAGGACCACATCAGGCCCACGGTGCTGCTCTGAAAGCGTTGGAGGCTCTGCTGGTGAAAGGAGGCAGCTCCGTGTGGGTTTGAGGGAGCTGTAGTGTCAGTATGATAGTATTGACTATAGTTTTTATACTATAAACTATAGTTTATAGCGTATAAACTGCATTTTGTAGTTTCTAATGCAACGCTAATGCCAACGTTGCATTAGCTTGGCAGTTATTCACCGGAGTTATTAACGCTCCTCAGGTTAATTACGATGCTGATGGCAATCGGATTCAGGAGCGGGATGTTCGATGACACCAAAGTACTGAATGTCACACTTCAGGATGTCCAGCTGCTCTGCATCCTGGAGGAATGAGGCATTTCTCACTCCTTTTCCTGGGACAACTCATAACAACTGTGATGTGAGGCCAGATGTTAGATAAGACAGACCATGTTTGATTTGCTAATTCTTGTCCTATGACATTAGCTCCCAAGTGCCTTGAGTTGACTTCTCACTGGATACTTGGAATTTTATCTGGCTTGGAGAGCCTGTCTCCACAGGATTCCCTGGGAAGAAAAGCTGCTGCTCTTTCCCAGGACACACAGCTGGACTCGTGGAGGACCAGGCACGTGAGATGATTCTGCCCCTCTACTCTGTGCTCCTGAGACCCCACCTGGAGTCCTGTGTCCAGCTCTGGAGTCCTCAACAGAGAAAGGACATAGAATTGTTGGAATGGGTTCAGCGGAGGGGCATGAAGATGATTAGAGGGTTGGAGCACCTCTGCTGTGAGGACAGGCTGAGGGAGCTGGGGCTGTTCAGCCTGGAGAAGAGAAGGTTCTGGGGAGACCTTAGAGCAGCCTTCCAGGATCTGAAGGGAGCTCCAGGAGAGCTGGAGAGGGACTCTTGGTCAGGGAGGGGAGTGATAGGACAAGGGGGAATGGTTTTAAACTGGAAGAGGGGAGATTTAGATTGGATATTAGGAAAAAAAATCTTTGCTGTGAGGGTGGTGAGGCACTGGAAGAGGTTGCCCAGAGAAGCTGTGGCTGCCCCATCCCTGGAGGGGTTCAAGGCCAGGCTGGATGGGGCTTGGAGCAACCTGGTGTGGTGGGAGGTGTCCCTGCCCAGGGCAGGGGGGTTGGAACTGGATGATCTCTGAGGTCCCTTCCAGCTCTATTCATTCTATGATTCTATGTTGCAATCGGTGGGGCTTCACGTGGCTGGAGGGCTTCATTCATGAAGCTTAAATCGCAGATTTATTCCCTGAAAGCCAAACACCCACGTTTTCAGCAGAACATTTACAACAGAAAAGGGGAAAGAGCACCTGTAAGTCTCACCTACCTTTGGAAGAAGCAGCACAGCACCATGGTCGATGAGGCAATTCGCTGATGCTCCTCCTTTCATCCCATCTTCAGTTTTGACCCTCAATAGCCCATGTCCATTGTGTTCTTTAACGAGACCCCAACTGTGTGGAGCCAGTGTGCAAAGTTATTGTTTTCAAAAGTCCTAACAAACCCATCCGAAGAAGTATTTGAGCTATCAGCGCCAACAGCCATCTTTGTTCGGGATGAAAGGGAACGGGGAGGGCATTATTCTGTATGTTTATCAGGTGATGGATGATTAATAGGTCTTAGCCCACAGTGAATGTGTATCTCTTCTTCACATGCTAATCACATGGCATTTATAAATGTCAGCACCTTATCGTGGCAACACACGCTGAATTTTGTGTGGTTTTAAGGGTATTTATTTTTAACGTGGGTATTATCAAGGTTGCATCACTTAAAACTTCCCTTTTGGGAATGATTTGGAAACATGGTCAGTTCTTCTTTTCATTTCCAAAATTATTAGATTGTTGGATTTTAAATCTAGTCTAAAAAAATTCACTGCAGATAATAAAGTTTATATTAACATGTTTCACTACTGAAACGTAGCACTGGGTGTCACCTTGGAATATTTATCATTATGAAAATAATTTATAATTATTATTATTAGTCTGAGGAGCTTCAGGGGTTTCCCATTCTGCCTTTTGGTTTTTTTTTATGTTAAACTGCTTTGTAATCCAAGGCCTTATTTTAGAGTTATAAATTACAGCTTTATCATTTGAGAATTGCAACATTTTCATTCAAAAATCCTGAAATTCATGATTTGGTCATAAAAATGTGCTTTATTATCAAAATGTGATTAGAAAATGTGAGCCTGAAGGGATTTTTATAAAGGTTCAGGGAGAATTTGGGTACAGAAAGTCTAATGAATACCCCACAGATTCCAAACTCAGCTGCTATTTGAGCAAAACGGCTGTGCAAAAAAAATGGCTTTCAGTGCAAAGAGGGTTTCAACAGTTCTATGTCCTTTCTGTGCTGAGGACTCCAGATCTGGACACAGGACTCCAGGTGGGGTCTCACAAGCGCAGAGCAGAGGGGGAAAATCACCTCCCTGTCCCTGCTGGTCACGCTGCTTTTGCTGCAGCCCAGGCTGGGGTTGGCTTTCTGGGCTGCCAGCGCACACTGCCGGCTCCTGTGGAGCTTCTCCTCCAGGAGCACTCCCAAGTCCTTCTCCTCAGGGCTGCTCTCCAGCCCTTCTCTGCCCAACCTGTATTTGTGCCTGGGATTGCCACGTCCCAGGTGCAGGACCCTGCACTTGGCTTGGTTGAACTTCATGCCATTTGCACTAGCCCACCTCTCAAGCCTGTCTGGGTCCCTCTGGATGGCATCCCTTCCCTCCAGCGTGTCAACCGTGCCACCAAGCTTGGTGTCATCAGCAAACTTGCTGAGGGTGCGTTCTATGAGATGGTCTTGGTATTTTAATTAAAGGTCAGACAAAACTACAGCATAAACCTTGGGAGATGTTTTGCAGCAGTCATTTAAAGCAGAGTTGCTTAACAAAGTCCTATTGTACGAGTAAAACAATGCCCAAACCCTTTCTAAGATTTACACGAGCTGCAGCCTAAACAAAGGAGCCTCTGCCAAGTTCAGGCTGTGAGTTCAGCATCCATAAATCACAGCTTGGCCCTATGTCTGGTTTATCCCTCTAAATTGCTGTGGAAGCCCTGCGGGGCTGGGCATCGCTTTACTTATTGGGGCAGCACGTGGGGCTTCATACCCCACCCTCCTCCCGCAACGCGACCGCGGGGCAGGACGCTCTGCAGATGTATTAGGGATGGGGCCAGGTTTGTCTTCTGCTCGGCTTTGTTTGCCTGCTTGTGTGACAACCTTCACGGGAATTAAAAGTAGTTTGTTTTCAGGTAATGAATATTCCCGTGCTCAGTATCGGAGTGATGCTGTGGGATGAATATCCCAGTTGTCAGTCACGGGCGCAGTTGTGCAGCAACACGCCTCTGAAGGTCACAGTGTAAGGCTTTATTCAAAGTGTCAGCTTTACTGTTACAAGTGATCTTAAAAACCTGCAAGGCAGTTTCTCTTGCCAGATTTATGAAGTAGATTAGACTATTTGCTAAGGAGAATACATCTGATTTTTTAAACTGGAGTCTTTGATTGCTGACTCTTCTACCTTTTGCCCGATTTGTGGATTTGCTTGGGAAAAATAGAGCAGGTGATCTGGTTTGTTCAGCGGTGAGTTATCAGGTATGCAGAGAAGGTGGCACAACCCAAAGGCTTTTCAGGGAAGCCATCTGTCTGCACACACCGCTTCCATGGGGTTACCTTTCAGATCTTGTTTGCTTTTGGTTGCCACCCAGTCGAGGGTGGATGGCGTTTTTCACCGGTGCTCGTGAGGATGTTGCACGCTCAGATGGGTTGCAATGATGTATTCTACGCATGTTCCCTTTGAAAAATTCGGAAGCATTTTCAGCGTTGATTTCCCTCAAGAGTTATTACACCCCACACAGATTGGCAGCGCCGTGCCACAGTGCCAGGATTTATGAGGTGACCTTGGAGACACGGGCACTCCCAAATTGAAAACACTTGGAGCTAAACTTGAAATATATTTATTTTGGATTACTGAGCAGTCTCCACTATTGTATAAATCAGAATGAGATTACACAAATAACACATAACATTTGTACAACGTTTCATAACAGGAGGGGATTCATTCATACGCAGCTCAAGTGCCTTCTCCAAGCTCTGTTTCGCAGGTGGCTCCAACTTTGAACCTTCACTAGGATTTGCAAGAGGCAGCACTGGCTCCTCCTGCTCTCTCCATGAGTGGTGGACTGTATTTTGGGCCATCCTCCATCATACAGGAGCGGAACATTCCTAAGGCAGCGTGGGCTGCTCAGGACTGGGCCAACTAAAGATGCTCAGCTATCTCCCATCACTGGAGAAGCACTGACGTGACGCTTGGCTGCTGCGTGTAGTGCTGCCCAAACCCTCTGGACCCACATAGTCAAGTCCCACGTGGGGCTGAGCGTGGGGTCCCCACGTGCTGCCAGGACGGTCACCCTCGAGCTGCTCAAAAAGCTCCCCAACAGCCTTTTGGAGGCTGGAGCTGCGCTAATAAAGAGGTGCTGATAGATGGCAATGAAACACCTGAGCGAAGGCACATCGAGTACGAACCTGTAAGCAGCAATAAACGCAAATCCAACCTGCACTAATGTTAATTGTCATTCAGTTTATATCGATGTGCAGTTTATTAAACCATAAAGCAAGGCAGCAAGCACGGAGAGCAACTCTAGAGATAATTAAACATAATAAGGGTTTCACTTAATCCCTCAAAGCCCAGGGGAGGCACAGTTAAGACTGAATACCCTCTTTGCACTGAAAGGCATTTTTTTTTTGCACAGCCATTTAAGAGCACTTCTCGGTACGAGATTCCAAGAGAGGGGGAAAGGTAGGTCCCACCTTCACTTTTTGAATACATTGGTATTGGTTTTGGTTTTGGTTATTTTTATTTTTATTTTTATTTTTATTTTTATTTTCTTTGTGCCTGTAGATCGCTCTGCTTATTAAGCCTAAACTCTTGAATTTCGAAGCAGTTCGTGGCTCGTAATTTGCATTGCGGTAGGGAGCAGCCACCCTCATGAGGGATCCTGAGAAAGGTGCCAGCCTGGGACAGCCACCGGGCAGAGGGGTGGCCAAGGAGGGCTGGCCAGCAGCGGGGACCGAACCCCTGTGCCCTCTCCGGCTGCTCTGCTCTCCCTGCTCGTTTTTTTTTGGACGAGGAGGGTCAGGAAGGGGATGAAAGGGGAGGATGGACCGGTCTTGAGAAGGGCTGACAGAGCAGAAGGAGGGCGGCAGCTTTTGAGGAGTGAGAATAATTACGGTAAATCTGAGTTTATTTGCCGGAGGAGGAAAAAAAACCCATAATGATAATGATGATAATAAAAAAAAATANAGCCACCGCGGCCGCGTATCGGGGCGGGAGAAGGGTTAAGGGCGGCCGGGGCTGCCGCGGCTCCTCCGCCCGCCCCCCGCGCACACGGCGCAGGTTTGGGAGGTGGGGTTTACGCGGCGCTCGCCCGGCTCTTCCCCGGCCGTCGCCGCTCAATGCTGCGGCCGCGGGAGCCGCGCACCTCGGGGCTGCCGCGCAGCGCCCGCGGAGCCCAGTATGCCCCCCCGTCCCGCCCAGGTAAGCGCCTTGCACCGGGAGGAGGAGGAGGAGGGAGGCAGGTTTGAAAAAAGGGGGGAAACA
>VZRU01016605.1:58180-77247 GCA_013398155.1 Pedionomus torquatus | reverse complement strand
GGGGGATGTCCCCGCCGCGCCCGCGGAGCGGGATACGGAGGGGCAGCGCGGCTCCCCGCGGGGTGCGGTGTGTCGGGGTCGGGCAGAGCCGGTCCGGGGCGTGGAAGGGGGGCACACACACCCCGCACCCCCGCCCCGGTGCGGTGCCCCGGGTACCGGGCGAGGGAGCGGGGCTGGGGCTGTGTGCGTGTCTCTGCCGGCGGAGGGCTGCTCCCTCCCGGGCTGGCAGAAATGCCCGCATAACTTTTTTCCTCCCCCCCGCCAGCCTTCCTTGCTCGAGTTTCAGCTTCTTTGGCTTTCCCCAAGCCGATGTTGCTTCCCGTGGCGTGAGCGACATAATGCAGCGTGTTGTTTTATTTATCCCAGACAGGAATGGCTTGCTCTCTAAACTACAAATTAAACGATGCTGCTTGCATAACAAGTGGAAATAGTTTGTATCTGACATACTAATTATCCATCACCTCTTAGACTCAGGGAAAAGCGGGGTGGTTGGGTTTGGGTTTTTTTTTTTCCCTGCAAGGAGGGTCCAATAAACCGGTCTGATGTCTTGAAGCATCGCGTTCATTTTCCCGTGCTGGACTAACGTGGGCAAAGGATTAAGAAGCCAGCTTGATTAGGCACCCTGAGGGGCAGGGGAAGAAGGGGATCACCTGGCTGTGGAGAGAAGTCAGGGTTGATTTTTTTTTTTTTTTTGGTGTGTTTGTGCTTGCGCATTCTCCTGTTTACACGGTTCAGTTCAGGACCTGCATCCCAGCCGATAAATCACTCGGAGAGGGAGAGCAGAGATGGGTGTAAGGCTTCTATTCAAATGGCCACGCTGCTCATAAGATCCTTTTCTGACACGGCGTCCGCTCCCTCCCAGCGCAGCCAGCAGCCGTGGGGCCAAGGATGCTGGGGGTGCCTTGGCACGACCCAGTGGCATTGTGGTGGTCGGAGCCCTTTCCCTTATTCCTCTGTTTCCCTGTCAGCATCTCCATCCCAGGTGTGTGTGTGTGATGGCCCTATGGCACCCTGGGGCTCCTCGCGCTGCTGTCGTGGGGCAATGGCCGGTACCAAGTGTGGGGAAGAGGGTGATGGGACCCCGTGCTTTGGGCCAGCCTGGTGGATCCTCCAGGAACCTTTTCTGCTGCTTTTCTGGCCAGGACACTTAATTTTCTTCTTTTCTGGACCTGAGGAGCTTGCGTTTTACCCTGCGTTTGTAAGTCCCTGAAAACTGCTTAAATGGCTCTTGAATAATCCTTCAAAGTCACCTCCCCTCTTTAATCTCATACCAAAAGGACTTAGTTTACATGGCTAATCCCTCTTTTACTCGCTGTACAGCCTCATTTAGGGGTGTGCACACTGCTAATTTTCCCAAAGCAGCCTGCTTTAGACAATGGCTTCCACTGGCACGCAGCAACCTCTCCCTCCTCTGCTGAACTCTGGGCAGAGCTGAATCCATCTGACAAGATTTTTTTGCTCGATTTCAGGAGGTGTTTCATCAGATCCCATCAAGTGAACTAGCCAGGAAGCCACACTGAAAGATTTGTGTGTGTGTGTAGTTGTAAATGCCACCTATTCTGAGGTCCCCCTGTTTTAGCCAGCCCGCAGGCAGTGGTGCTTGGGTGGTGAGGACTGGAGGAAAGCAGGGGGTTGGAGTTGAATGATCCTGGCAAAGCTCCGGCAACTTGGACATTTTCCCGTCCTTATCTTCTGCGGTGGAGTTGAGCTCTCTTCTAACCCATCTCGTGTTCCCAGAATTTTCAGCTTGTGCAATTCGACACGATGACAAAATAGGTGTTTCGAATGTGAATGACAGCAGAAGAAAAAGCTACCTTTGCAGGAAGCCTGGCTTCTCCCTTAGCATGTAAATAGCAAACGTGATGAAATGATATTGCCTTCAAACCCTAACTTCACACGCCTCCCCAGTGATGTCTGCAGCTCCTTAGCCCCTTGCCTGAGGTCGCTATGAATGTCTGGTGATGGACTGTGCCTTCAGTGTGCTCTGGGTGGTGGGAGGCGGTGACGTATCCTCTTCTCTGGGCCACGGGGACACCTTTGGCCATGGTGTGGCACAAGCCTTCTTAGATGGGTTGTCTCCAAGATCCCAGCCATCCTTCCCTGAGGCGGTTTCAGTTGTATTTCCAGTGTTAATCCCTCCATTGCCTGTTTCCCAAATATTGGTGGGGTTTTTTTAACCATGAGCAGAGGAGGGCTTGTTGTAGAGGGGAAAATAGCAGCACCGCCAGACAGCAAGCAATTGGTGAGAGAGCCCACCTTGGTTCCCAAACTTGCTTTTCCTAAAGTGTTTCTTGTCGGTATCTAGGTCTTTATGTTTATTTGGATTAACGTTTATTTGATGTAAAATACACTCCTGTGTTACGCCATCAGGGACAGCTGAGAAAACAGGTGTAGCAGTTGAACTCCTTTACAGTTTCGACCACAGCTGTAAAAATTCAGCATAATTTTGTAGCCGTTCTGGTGCCACAAAACTTATTTCCCTTACTTTGGGGAGTTGGCTTTTTTCTGGCAGTCCTGTGTAGTTAGCGTGGTTAAATAAAGCATTAAAATCTGAGGGAAAGACAAGGCAGAGCTGAAGGAAGGATGCTAACAGCAAGATAGCTGGGTCATTGCCTTTTTTCATTTATTTTTTTTATTGTGGTTTCTCTGAATTTTATTCGTGTGAAGCACGAGGGAAGTATTGGCTGGTCCCCATCAGGGGGCACAGGTTGGGACAGCCAGTGAGAGGACAAGAGGAAATGGGTACAAACTGGTACCAGAAGCTCCATCTAAACGTGAGGAGGAACTTCTTCACTGTGAGGGTGGCAGAGCCCTGGCAGAGGCTGCCCAGGGAGGTGGGGGAGTCTCCATCTCTGGAGACATTCCAAACCCACCTGGACATGTTCCCGTGCAACCTGCTCTGGGTGGACCTGCTTTGGCAGGGGGTTGGAGGAGATGATCTCCAGAGGTCCCTTCCAACCCCGTATCATTCTGGGATTCTGTGACAGCCTTGTGCAGGCAGTTCCCGTGCTGCGGGCGATGCAGAAGATGCTTAAAAAATGCTCTGCTGCTTTTGAAAGTTCATAAATCATCACAGGTCTATTTTTAGCCACGTGAGATTAGAGCAAGCCTGGGTTTTCTTCCCACACCTCCCATCGGTGGCCTAAAATGACCCAATAATGTCCCTATAAAAGCTGTTTTACACTGGCCTTTTGATTTTGCTGGTGACCTGTTGTGGGGCTCCGTGGTTCTACAGAGGACGGGGTGGGGGCTCAGCCGGGAGAGGGTTTTGGTGCAACAGTTGGGAATTTTCCTTCAAATGCGGGAACTGGAGGTCTGCTTGCTGGCTGCCTGAGTGATGTGCAGCCCTTGACAGGAAGGTAATCACAAACACAGAAAAGTAACATGAATCACACGAAAATCCACAAATGTCAGCTCCGAAGCTCTAATCTAGGCGTGCTGCCAAGATTTAAACTTGCACACATCTTTACTGTTATCTGCTACAGTGGTTACTCAAAATATAAATATGAATATCATGACAGTAGTGATTCATTCTTTTTATTATTAGCAAAGCAAATATATAATGATGACATCCAGCTGATTTACTGTTTCGTGCGAGTGCACAGTTATTCCCTGTCCCCTACCATCACCCGCCAAAAAAAAAAGGCGATATTAAACCAAAAATTCTAGTGTCAAATCTGCTTGCAGTCTTAGCATAAATAAGGCTCACATTTCATTACGAACCGAGACGACACTATTTTCTACTCTAAAAAAGTGTTTTCCAGGACTGCATGTGTTATACTTGGGAAATAACTTCATTCTTTGCTTTTCCCTAGATACGAGCAGTCACTTTTTATCTTAATCTGCAGGATAAAAAAATCTGTTTCAGCATGACACCAAGAAAAAGAAAGAACTATTGAGGCTTTTTTTTTTTTTTTTTTTTTTTTTTTTTTTTTAATTGCTGGGTTAAATCACTGAAAGTCAAACCCTTGGGACCAAAAGGGTCAAAGGGTTTTGAAAACAGCTCATCTAGCGACTTTGGCATATGCATGGTTCAAATTTAGGAAGCTAGAGCATAACGAGCAAGTTTTGGCTCTTCAGTGTAAATTGGGATATTTGCTGAGATACATCTACGCTGTAATTGGGTATCAGCATGTGGACTTCAATAAGGTAAGTGATACACTTACTGCATTATTCCATGTTTTGGGGGGCTCAAGAAAGTGATCTCCAACCATTACCTATGTAAAGTTGCCTTTACATGGATTAGTCTCTTAAAAATTTGTCTTAAACAGCTTAAGGTTTCAAAAATGTGGCCTCTACAACATTTGTTTCTTCTTTTAATTCTTCTGCAAGATCCCAATTGATCAGGAGCTGATGTTCAGTTGCTTAAAGGCTTGATGGAGATGTCTTGGATATGGCCAAGTGACTTTAGTAATGATTAAAAGTTTTGATAGATCCAGGACCAAGCTCTCCTAAGATGCGTTATACTAAAGGTTAAAAGTACTACAATGGTACTTCATCACCTTTTCTCCTCTTGGTTTTCTCAGAGGAGCCAGGCTTCAGTGAGACTCAGTGGACACAGTCGTTATTAACCACCTTACATGGGCTTTCTCCATTCTTGATGGAGAACCACAGGCAAGATGTGGTTGAAAGAGCAACTCTTGGGCTTGGCTTTCTCCAGGTTTTTTTTAGCCCAGGAGAGCAATGCAACAACACTCCCTGCACCAGTGGTTCATCTTCCTTTGCAGTCCTTGTTCACAAGGAGGATGGTCCAAAGGATTCCTCCATCAGCATCCCTGTGCTTCCTGCAGTCTTTCTCAGGAGTAGTTTAATTTCTGACCCAGTCACCACTTGCATCTCCTGGGATCTTCTAAATTAACATGACTGGTTTGCTGAGGGGAGCATAGAGGACTTTACCCAGCCAAGGGGACGTGGCTAGAGCTGATGAGACTTGGTGCCATAGAAGGTTGTGTAAGAGACCGATGAGATCTTGGACCAAAGATGTTCCTATTGGAAGAGTTTCCAACAGTTGTTGGCACTTGGTAGCTCTTCAGGAGGCAAGTTGGTCCTGAGCTGCATCTAACTCCAGATTGATTTACCCTTCTATAAATTGTATAAGATCTTTTTCAGCCTCAGATAAAATCCGTGGTTATAATTTATTTATATAAAGGTTTAGGCAACAAAGAGATGTGGTATTTAAAGCCAATCTGCCTGAGGTTTAGCAGGTCATTATAGCTAAGTCGAAGACTAAGGAAGGGAACAATTAGCATGCATGGTGTTTGTAATGGAAAAACCCATATTACAAATGGTAATTTAATCTGAATAGTACTGAACGGCAATAACCTACCAGTGTTTTTTTAACCTAACTGTAAGTGGTTGGTTTATGAAGCTCTTCTTATGCAGATAACAGGGTATTATTTGGAAAGACTTAAAAAACAACATCATACTCAAACAATTAAACACATTTCCATCTCTATGCTTCCAGGAATAGAGCGTGAACACCCAACTTAGCCATCTGTGAAGGTCCAAGCAATTGCTGAAGATAGTCAGTGCAGGCTGCTTTCCCCTATCCCTGGCTGTATGTTAATGGTTCTGGTCTCCTATTGATGCATCTTATTAGTTAGAGCTAGTCCCCGAGTAAAGATCTTTCTCCAGTTCAATTCTTAGCCATGGTTTGGGTGGTATCCTCCTTCCTGGGGTCGGTTAATCTGTGGAAACCTGAATTCTGCTCAAACCTCTCATCTGGGTGTAGTCCCTCCTTTTTCCACACCCATCTTTTGGCCAAGCCATGTTCTGTTCTTCACCTTCATTCAGGTGGTCACACTCACTGCCTACCAGCTGATGGCAGACCTGTGGGGTTGGACAATGCCCATAAGTTGTCCAGGTTGCTGTCAGTCGGGTCTCCCTTCCTTGGACAGAGAGTATGAGGCTCATAGCTGAGCCATGCTCTTCTGTTAACTCAGTTGTAGGTTTGCACTAGGTTTAAGTCAATAATTTTTTATAGGACAGTGTTGTATATTAGCAAAGACCATGTTTTGGTGGGTCGATGGCAAAATAGACATCCCTGCTGATTGCCACAGTGCGGAGCTACTGTCAAGGGGGATCTTAGACCCCCCCCATGGTTTCTGACACCATCAAGGGTGTGAACTGTTTGCTGGGCTGGTAACACTGGATCTTCTCCCCTCGGGACTTCCACGTGTTAAATGTGAGAGGAACCAGTAGTTTGTTGGTTACTACTGGTGCATAAATTAATTTCATGTGATTTTTTTTTCTTTTTCTGGTGGTATTGTTTGCTAGCACTGTACTTCGTGTTAATGGTGTGACCCGTGAGAGGTGTTTGAATGGCACATTCAGTGCTGAGCAGAGGAGGGTTCTCCACCTCCCGCACAGAGCACCGAGTAGCTTTCATCAAATAAGATTATTTTTCTTTTAATCGCTACTACCCTGCTCTTGTGAAATGGAGGAAAAAAAAACCCTGTATCATCTTGTCATGAACAAATGGATGAATGTTCTTGGTCTCTGTCTCCCAGTCTTTTGGAAAAAAAAAATAAAAATCTCCTGAGTAGTACTCAACTCCTTGCTTTTTTTTTAAAAAGACTTACTTAGCATAAGAGCAGAACATTTGCCTAAGAGGGTTTTAGTCCAAGAATGACTTTTCATATTTAATTGATCTGTATTGTTCAATTAGGGAGCTGTATAATGCCCTCTGTTATGCATGTATAGCTGGAAGTAGAAATGAATGAAATATGAAGTACAGTGGAAGAGTAGTTTCTAACAGAATCAGCTCTGAGCAATGCACAAACCAGGATTTCAATCCAGACCCTGATATGTGTGAGTAAATATGAACTGTGTAAATACAGCAGATCGTTAACTTCAACATGCAAATTATTTTGAATTATAATATTTGTTCCTGTTCTGGCCAGAATTCAGTAACCTTTTTGTTCCAAATCATATTTATAAACACTTCCAGCTCTTGAATAAATATTCAAACATATTTCAGTGTGTTGCGCTTCTCTGGAAACAGTTTATTTGGGGCTTAAACCTCCCACCCCTGCCCTCGCTCCATGATTTCCCAAATACAGGTGGGAAGCTGAGCATCGGGGAGCCACAGCAGAGCACACAGCAGCGTGACACGCACAGACACGAGTGACATCGGTCCCACAGGGTGGCAGCACTCGACCCGCATCACCCTCGCATCACATCATCTCATATCACATCACCCGCACGGCTCCAGCTGCGGCCGGAGCAGCTTCAGCCCCGGCTGGTGATGGAGCATCCCATCCTGCATCCCTCCCGGTCTGGACCGGTGGGCAGCCCCGGGGCTTTGGGAGCGCATCCCTCTGCCCTGGCCTGGGATAGAACCGGTGCCACTTTGCAGGGGCTTTAGATGGATATTGAATTTTATGCCTGTAACCCTAATCAAATTTTTGCAGTATGATATTCTCAGGATTCCTGATTCTGAGGAATCTATTAAAAGATGCATGAATTTTCTCATTGACAATTTTCTTTCATCGGTGTCATGATTCTCTGTTGTCCCACAAAGCTACTCTGCTGGTTCAGTTTTCCCCTCGTTTTTTCCCACTGCTTTTATACTCACTGTTACTCATCTTCACACACATCACCTGATGCAGCAGGTCCTTTTACATTGTGGGTGACAGGTAAGGGTTTTTTTTTTTTGTGGCTTGCTCAGCATCACCCTCTCTCTGCTCCTCCCCAGCTCCTTCGGTTTCAACATGAGATGATCAAGAGTACGAGAGGATGGATCCTGTATAGTCAGACTTGGTGCTAGAAAGCTCTAATTATTCATGAAGAATGATTTTAAGCTCTGCAGAAACGGGTGCCCACGAGCAGCGAGCGCACAGTTTGTGCAGACAAGCTGTCCTGAAAGGGCCATGAGAACAGGGGATCATTTGTCTGTGTGCGGTTCTCCTCCTTGATGACTCGTGGGGAGGGTTTTCTGGGGACGTACAGGCGGCTGTTAAGGATCTCTTGGTGTTTGTCTGGTCCAGAAATCCCCTCGGTGGCAGATCTGCTGCTTGCTTTGCCAGCCATGCCTTTTTCTGCGGGCATCGAACAGGCGTCGCTGGGGGGGGACGGGGAGAAGGTCTGTGGGCAGGAGGGATGGGCAGGGCAGATGGAAGGCACTTGAGCATCCTTCCCGCCCTGATCTCAGCTGCCACTGCAGTATTTTCATGTTGTCTGCCAGCACTTCCTACAATTAATATTAAATAAACGTATCGCGTGTTGTTTTATACAGGGAGGCAGAGACGGGAAAAGCAGATGTGGAGCAGACACAGACCCCAGGCGTAAGGCTGGGTCTCTGCTCGGGGAATTTGCACTGGTTTGAGTCAGAAGAATTTACTCGGGTGAATTCAGTGTTTGATGGGTCTCTTTTAATTGCAGATGTAGGGGAGGGGAGGGAAAAGCCACTAGTCAAATACATCTGAGGATGAAGAGAGCCAAGCGTGGACTGACTCAATATTTTCTCTAGTCAAGTGGAAAAAAGGAAGCCTCGTAAGAGAAAGCTGGAAAGGTCAAACTAATTTGTACTTGTGTGATAATGGGTAATACCTCCATTGTTTATGAAGCTTGCAAATTCTTTCCAGTGTTAACCACTATGATGTATCTGATGGTGGTTTTGAGAAATTAAAAATGAAGTGGCAATTGTTCCGCCTCCTTCACGCCGTAATCTGTTTTGGTTTGGGATTCTTTTGAAAAGTTACATATTCCTTGCAAATTAGTCGAAAAGACATTTACCCAGTTCTCTTCAGCGTGCTGAGGCTGAAGGAAGGAGATCGTTTGAAACAAGAGATAAATAGAGAGGTTGATAAGAGTAAGACTGAAAACCTGCCCGCGTCTTGCTGCTTAAGCATTCTGAGGGTGTTCCCCTGTTTATTTTGCTGCAGTCTTTTCTGTTTATTTACTAGGGTAAGTGGAAATTTTATATGCACGTACAGCTACTGCTATTAAAACAGGAATAACCGGAGAGCTCCTAATGCCCCAGACTGCCTTCTGCTGCTGCGGGTTTGCGGCTTCTTTTTAGTAGCCACTGGAAGTTGTGTGAATTTTCCCGGGATTCTGGTTTCCTGGGAGCAACAACGCTCCCAAACTGCATAATTCTCCACCAAATAATAGGGGACTGAATCAGGAGTCCCTCCTGCCTCGTGTACAGCAAGAAGTGTAGGCTCCAGAGGAATTCATTTGCTAGGCTTATCGCCGAGACATTTAATATCTAGAATGATTTAGTATATCAAATTCTAGAGTTTTGGGCTGAATGTAGCTGCATTCGTCATTGTTGCAGAACTTTGACAGTGAACAAAAGGTGCTGCAGGGAACCATAACTCATGCGGCAAATTAATGGGTTCCCGGCTTTGCTTGCTCAGCTCAATGGAACGAGGGAACGGTGTGGTCTCACCGGCCGAGGGCTTTCCTCCACAAGTGTGCGGGTTAGGAGTTTGCACGTCCTTCAGCCCTGGAGCAGGTATTAAAAGTGTAGCCCTCTCTGCCAACTGGCGTTTTTAAATCTTAGAATCACAGAATCCTCCAGGCTGGGAGGGACCTCCAAAGGCCATCTAGTCCCACCTCCCCGCAGTGGCAGGGACACCCCCAACTAGCCCAGGTTGCCCAGGACCTCATCCAGCCTCACCTTGAATATCTCCAGGGAAGGGGCCTCAACCACCTCCCTGGGCAACCTGCTCCAGTGCTCAACCACCCTCAGTGTAAAGAAATTTTTTCTAATATTCAACTTAAATCTACCCTTCTCCAACTTAAGTCCATTGCCCCTCATCCTATCGCAGCAGCCTTTTGTGAACAGCCCCTCCCCAGCCTTCCTGTAGCCCCCTTTAGGTACTGAAAGGCTGCTATTGAAGGTACTCTTGCAGGCACTTCACTATGAACCACAGAATCACAGGTAGGGTTGGAAGAGACCTTTAAAAGCCACCTAGTCCAACCTCCCTTGCAATGACCAGGGACTTTTTCAGCTAGATGGGGTTGCTTGAATGACTTGAAAGGGTGGGAGGAAAAAAAAACCCAGCCTATTAGCTGTTATGGGAGCATGATGCAATTATTTTAACAGAACTTTATTTTTAGTGTGTATCTGTAGGGGGAAAAAAAGGATTTGATTGAGAAGCTTTCATCTCCTCTAAATTTTATCATATCATAGTGCGACAGAGAACTTCAGACCATGAGCACAGAATGTCCAGTGACACTCATGGGCCATGTAGCATCACTAGTAATTTTTGCCACTAGAAAGGTGTGTGCACTGTGAGAAGAAAATGGATCACCTTCAAGTGAAAGGTTCTCCCAGTCTGGTCTAGCCTGACAGAGAGCTGTGTCTGTAGACTGCTCGTAGTCCCATGCAGGCTATCATAAACTGGAAGTCTGTCCAGGATCCTTAGCAATAGTCCTGTTTTAGACTTCTGGCCACAGGAGGGCTGC
The DNA here is from genome assembly GCA_013398155.1 of Pedionomus torquatus. Classification (NCBI taxonomy): domain Eukaryota; kingdom Metazoa; phylum Chordata; class Aves; order Charadriiformes; family Pedionomidae; genus Pedionomus; species Pedionomus torquatus. The sequence goes on along the minus strand of VZRU01016605.1, from coordinate 66,831 downwards.
AGCTCCATGTCTTCCTGGACCTGATTTTGCTTTTCTCCCTTTTTTGCCAATTTTTGCCACCCTCACCAGGAGATGAACCCAATTCCTGAAGAGGTTCCTATCCTCTTTTAGGTGCCAGATTACCAGACGTGCTGAAAGGCAGGGCATAGCTGAGAAGTACAGGCTGAGGAGAGATGATGCTCTAAACCAGCACTTTAATTGATGGTGGTTTGGCGTTTTTTTAGGCAGGGTGGGGTCAACCTGTTTGCATTGATCAGCAGCTCCTGAATCTTGGATGTGAGCTGGAGTTGCTGAGCACTTCGTCGTGGAGAGCTGAGCATGTGTTTCCTTATGGGCTCAATCACCCTCAAGGGTTTAGAAGTTAAACATCCAGCAATGCCTGAGAAAGCAAATGGATGGAGAAGGGTGGACGCCAGTGCAGTTTGAAACTGCAGCTGAGTTGCATCAAGGGGGCTTCAGAAAATGTGCAGAATTGGGGACCTGCTAAGTGCTGCCACTGCCTGCTTTTGGCCACATCAGGCAGTTTCATGAGCTCTGAATTTGCAGTTCTGAGGTTCAGGAAGACTCTGTTGTTTGGCAGATGAGTCAGGTGTCCAAAGCACCCTTGCAGCCTACAGAGCAGTTCAGTACCCCCACATTTGCTCCTCGGTGGGGAACAAATACCAGAAACCAGGTCACCTTCTCTCACCACAGGTTTGACCTATAAGCTGGAGATGCTCTTCTCCAGGAGACAAAACATCATGATAAAATACAGTCTTTTAAAAAGCAAAGGGCCCTCTAGAGGATGCACATTTGAAACTCTCTGATTTAAGGCACTGAAATGGTCGTGTCCCAGCATGTTCCAAGTTGTGGTGGAGTTGTAGTCACCAGGATGTCGAAATGTGTCTCCTGCCTGGCCTTGGGCTTGTAGGGCTGTTGGGGTCTCTTCTCCCAAATCACAGGTTATGGGACAAGAGGAAATGGCCTCAAGTTGTGCCAGGGGAGCTTCAGATTGGATATCAGGAAAAATGTCTATGCAGAAAGGGTTGTTGAGCCTTGGAGTGGGCTGCTCAGGGAGGTGGTTGAGGCACCATCCCTGGAGGGATTTAAAAGACATGTTGACGTAGCATTAGAGATGTGGTTTAGTGATGGGTTGTTTTTTATCAGGTTGGTGGTTGGACTAGATGATCTCAGAGGTCCCTTCCAACCTAGACAATTGTATGATTCTGTGTTTCCTAGTGTATCCAGAGACAGCAAGAGCTACCTCTGATAGCCTGCCTGCTATCACCACGTACTGTATCTCAGAACCATTTTATTATTATGATTATTGTTGTATTTTGGAACCATTACCTAAAATATGGAATCACTGCCCTTAGAAAAGTGGATTATCCTTTCCTAGATAGCTAATTCTATTTCGCTCAAGAAAATTTGATTCATATTTCTGAAACATTGCCACTAAACAGCTTTCTAAGCAGAGTTGCAGTGCAAGACCAAATTAGATTCGTGTAGGGAGAAGGGAAATATTGTTGTTGCAAGTGTCCAAAGGGGTTGAAATGAAAATAATCTTATAGATCAAACTTAAATTGAGTTCAGATATTACAGCGATAACACAGTTCTACACCTGGAAAATCCCATCTGTCAAAAATAAACTTCAGGGTCACATTTTAAAATGGCACTTCTAGTTCTGGATCATCTGGCTTCTCTCTCTGGCAGACCTGGGATGTCAGCCCCGTGTGTTAACGTGGCATAGATCTTGCAAAACACTTCGAGATGCATCAGTCTGCTCAATAAAATAATAAATAAATAAGAAAAGGCGGTAGGAGATTGCTCTTGAAGGATTTATAAAATCCTTCACAAATTGCACTGGTCTGAAACGGCAGATACTGTCTCAGTAACTTCTGAATAAGACTCCCAAAAATTTTGGCCAGGCTATAGCTAAGCCCAAAGTCTCCAGGAGAAAATACCTTGTGAAATTCTGCAGTTTGAATGGAATGTGAGAACTTCTTCGCCCCTGATTATTGTAGTCTCTGAATGGACTTAATGCGTCAGGTCTTTAATTAGCCTTGTGGAATTCTCTTGAGCTGGTTGTGTGCTATTTTATTGGAGATGAAAAGCCAAGACGTGCGTGCCGAGATGCTGAGAGATAGAGAGGTATTTAGGCACTTCAGTTTCTAGTAAGTTCTACCGAAATTCTTTGAATGTTAGGGTACTGAGCCATTAAAAATAATAAGCTTATGGCAGAGGAGAAATTTTAACACTGACTTCTTTTCTTATCCCCTGTGGATTGCATCGTTACTCTTTTATGCTTAAAGAGAGAAGTAATTATTTTTGCACCTGTGTTTTTCCTTTGGATTGGTCCTTCCCAACTGCGTGGGATTCAGGGTCTCTCTAAATCCTTGCTTTAAAACTATCAATACCTGGGACTGGAAGTGAATTTCTGAAAATATAATCAAATATGACGAAGCTGTCTAAAACATTATAAGTAGATCTAAGCATTTGCATGGAATTACTTTACAGTATCTATACTAACACAGTGTCATCCATTAGTATTGTGTAAAATATAAAATATCATGCAATATTTAAATCCAACTGCAGTGAATCCTCTGTAAGTATACTGACAGTATCTAAATTTAGTAACTAATTAAATTTCATGGAACAGAAGAACTCATTTTTCCACTGCAATCCACTTCTTGTAAGGACAAAGATTAGGTGTATTTTCTATACTTCTATTTTTATACAATGTAGAATGTTTTTATATATATTTACTATATACCTGTCTTTTTTGAATTTCTACATCTGTATTTCAGCATCTCTGTTGAGGAGGACCTGGGGTGATGCAGGCTGAATGCCAGCTGGTGATGAGGCTCAGATGCCCTCGGGTCTGGCCCGTGGCCACCAGGCTGGCTGGGGTGGGGACACACCATCACCCTTCCCTTGGCTCTCGTTAGTTCACATTTGGACCCTTCTGTGAGATGGTTGCTGATGGAGGTGGCTGAGCTCGGGGGACCATACCCTGAGCATCAGTCTGGAGTTGTCCTGACTCTGCTCAGAGCATCCTTCATCCACGACCAGGACGACTCTTTTCACTGAAAAAGCCAATTCATGCATTTTCTTTTCCAGCCACTTCACTGACCGAGCCTCTGGCTTTAAGACTGCGATGAAATTAAGCGTGTACCCAAGCCCTTACAGGATCAGGGCCAGACATTTTAAATAATTGATGGGCTGCTTTATTTCTTTAGCCTCTCTAAAGTAAACTGAGTTTCAGATGAACATGAGCTGACTTGGATGTTTAGTTGGGAGGGGAAAAAAAAAAGCCCTTTGAATTGCACTGATTTCCCATAGGATTAACTTGGGACCAGAAAAAGAATAACTTCTTCAGCTTCATCCTTCTTTCCCTCTCTCCGACCAAACACCATTTTATTTCTTTTTTCTGTTCAGGCTTTTTGGATTCTTCTGCAGGAAAAAAAAAAAAGAACCCTCTTAAATTAAACATGCAATCTGAAAAGAGGAGGGGAGGAAAGTTGTCATTAGCATTTGTGAACTAAATTTGCCAACTATCCCAAGGGTATTCTGATTTTGCAGAGTCTATGTCTGTGTAATTTTTGTAAATGTTTATAAATTAATAATAGAACTAGAATAGATGCATCTCCCATAACACCTGCCAGTGCATGAGAGGCAATGCAAAAGTAAAAGAATTGAAAGTTACTGACCCAGATACTGTGTAAGTTGAGAAGAAAAGGCGAATGGAGGCCAAAAAAGTAAATAGCAGCAGGAGCAGCAGATAATGAGCATCCATGTTTTGATTGCTAAATGGTGCTGTGGTCTTGTAGATGAGTTTGTCGGAAGGATGTCATTTGTACTGGCAGGATATGGGAGAAAGTAGAATTAGCGTGTTGAAAAAACAAGCAGGAAATGTGTGTCCGTTTTGGATGGCTCCTCGTATTCCACTTTTGCAAATGGCTAGATGTATTAGCTGGAAATAGAAGCGTGGCAGAAACAGCAGAGTTACGCTGGGCTTTGGGGGGAGGCGGCTGCCTTTGGAAAACAAAGATGTGTAGTAGCCCAGAGGAGCGTGGCTTTTTGGAAACTTCCCTTTGAGCAATTTCTTTCTCCAGTGGAAAATGTCAATGAAATAGGACACTCCTTAAAATTACTTCATAAGATTTTTTTTTTTTTAATAACGATAAAAACATACCAAATTATTAAAAATTCAAAAAGCTACGTTGGTCAAAGTGGTTCATAGCAGAAAATATGCTTTGATTCAAAATGCTTGTTTGGGTTTCCTTCCTCTCATTTTTTTTTATAATCCTTTTACTCTTTGGGTGATGTTACTTGTCTAAATACTTTCTTCTTTTCTGAATCTGAACATGTTTAGAAACCGCCAAGCTGCCTTTGAGGTGACTATGATGGCATTAGGAAAGGAGTTAAGAGATGGCTGGTAGGAGTGGGCTGGACTTGGGATCCGGGAGAGCATTTCCAGCCCTCAAACACGATGGCACGTTGTTGGCACAGACACCTGTTATCGTTGGTCATGGTTTAAGGTTCATAAAGCCTTAAATACCTCACACATGTTAGCAGCTCTGCTAACAAATAAAAAAAGGTGGGTTTTTTTTAAAGACTGGTATTTATAACTGAAAATGAATCCCTGCTGTTGTCAACCCATTCATTACCCTCTTCATGAAGAAAAAGGAGATTCAGCCTTCTGTGAAGGTTCCTCCGTCCGATCATCTCCTTAGCCAGTGTCACTCATCCCCTTCATTTCTGAACCTTATCATTTTGTATTCCAGATATTGGATTTGATCCATCCATCAGCTGTCAGTAACTTGTCAGAGACCCTGGGCACTTCCAGACATGTTTTCTGTGCAGGTCCTGCCAGGAGAGAGAGGAATATTGTGCAGTGAGGAATGGGCAAATCACAAGAGTTCATCCATTTTTGCAGGACTTCAGATGAACCTTTTTCCCCACTTTTTCCCCCCAGATGGAGCCCGATCATTCGGAATGGGGAAATTCTGATTTGGGAGGAGCTTGTGGGTTTATTTCTATGGAGGGAAAACACTCCTATTTCAAACTGCTTTGACAGAGCACGTAAGGGAAAATTCTGCCCTCCTCTGTACAGATAAAAAGGAGGGTGAAACTTTGCCTCTTGTGTTTCTTCAGCTGAACTTGATGATGACGCTGAGAGAAAGAGAGAGGTTTCCATGGTGAATGTAGAAAAATCAAATTTGAAAACAGTTTTCTTTTGTGCATTTGCTGCTATTGTTTTTAATGGTCACTGTTCTGCACGTTTAACAGTCATTATCCACACCTTCTAGCTTGTGAATACATTTACATATTTTAAATCAACATTAGCCAGGAAAAAAATCCGTGATGTGCCCAGGGCTGCTTATGATTTTTTATTTGTTAATGCTGAAGTGCTTGGGATATCCTCCAGTGGGATCTGTCAGAAAGGTCTCTCTTAGCAGACAGCTTTGCTTATTTGATAACTTCGTGTATTGATTCCTTACATCACCTGCTTCTTGCTCACTTAGGTTATATTTCATTTCTGTTCCTTCTTCTGTTGTAGAAGCACAAAATGAGGAGCTGGTAGCAGTTTCTTGCTTTATTCAGTTGTTTTGTTTTTTTCTCCTGTTGGAGCCTCATGTAGTACATTCCTCGTTTGTTTACCAAGCACATTTTCTCTATTTCTTTTTTTCTTGCACAGAAAGAATCCACCTTGGAAGCAGTAAGCTTTTAATCCAGATTATTCGGAGCCGTGCCTGTAGCCCAACCATTGCACCCAGGATGCAGATGGGTTTCCAGCATCATTTTCTTGCCTTTATGCAGCAGCTCTCGCTGCAGCCTGGTCCTCCACGTGTCCCACGAGTGTGACACAGGGACACTTGTGCACGGCCAGGGCCAGGGATGCGCTGGTGCCACGCTCCTGCTTTCTTCATACCTAAAGCCCTAATGGTGATGGGCCTGCCAGTATCCATCACTTCTCAGCCTGGCATCTTACTCATTATTATTTTTGTCCCTGTAGGAGAGAAAATGTCACGATGTCATCCTGAGAGCCTGTGACTCCTCGGTGCCTTTCTCCAGGTCATTTCTCTATCGGTCGTGGGAGGCTGCAGCCTGGGGAGCTCCTGCCTTCTTCTCCCCCTCAGCTTCTTCTGGCTGGAATTGCGCCCAGTTGTTTCTTTTTGCATTGTTTCATTTCAGTCGTATGCTAAAATCCTGCTCTTGTTCCATCTCAAGTAATTAATTAATCCAATTTCCATTTTAAATTTAACTCGAGCTCACTAAAAATTTGCCAGCCCTGCCAAAGTGCTGACATGTGTTTTACCAGATATTTGTTACGAAAGCCTTTCAAAATAATTCCCAGATAAAAGTCAAGTACGGTGCACAACACGCTCAAAATAATCATAAGTGGCCCTGAATATTTACTTGTGTTGATGAATAATGGAGAGTGTGTTCTGGAGAAGAGGATGTGAGATTAATTTTCCTTAAACCCCTTCGCCAGGCTCTTGGTTTTGGCCTTACCTGGGAGATGCTCAATGTCTTGCCACCCACTGAAATCTATAGGTAAGGAGATGCTGTATGATATGATTTAATACCTGAACTTCTGAGTGGCCTCAGACCTTGTGGAGTTGGTGCCTTGGGGGCAACGTCGCTCTCTTTGGTAGGTGCAGTTCACTGAAGACAGATGTGAAGCTTTTATCCAGGGTACGTAGCATCTCGCTGTTGCTAAATAAGAACAAATAGATAAATAAGAAAGTAAATGATTTACCTATTCACCGCCTATACGTGTGATCTCAAGGTGGTACCAGCATTTGTGTGCTCTTGTTAGGGGCTGTCCCTTTAAATCACTGTCACTGATGTCTGACAACATCCAAAACATTAACTTGTTAAATATTGCCTGTTTAATATACATTTCTGCGTGATTTGACAATTGCATTATTATTTTTTTTAATGCAGGAGAGAAGATAAATGAGTCAGTAAATGTTAATGTGTCCATGTTCCTCCTAGATAACTAGTTGCCCTTGGGACGGTATCAATAAGTGGCATTTATATGATATTATGAATGTGTTAATTATGTGTAGACAAAATAATGAGTAAGCAAAGGTCAAGGACAAATGCAATTTCCCCAGAAATATGCATCAAAGAGCTTCTAATATTTAGGTTATTACCACTATTGAATATTCAGTGTAATCTAAATTATGTGCATTTTTTTCCATTGCTTATATTTTTAGTCCAGGCGATATGGAGCAACTTCCAGGGCTGTGCAAATGTTTTGTAACAAACTTCGGCAAAACTTCAGCTGTAGCTGGATGGTGTTTTCTACATGCCTTGGTTAACCACCAGCTGGAATTTGGGATTGATTTCTTGCCTGAGATGTAACCTTGCGATGGTTTTGGGTTGGGTTTTGTTGGCTTTTGTTTTCTATTTTTTTTTCCTCTCCTAAATTTGAAATGAAGGCAATGAAAATGTGGCCACGCCGGCTATTAAACTGCTGAACTTTGAAACTCAAATCAAAACAAAATGCCCTTGAGACCCTAAGTACCCAACTTTGCCCTAGTTCATTGGGCTTTTCGTTATTGGTGCACTTTTACCAAGCTGTTAGCACGCTGGAGATTTCAGCCTTTGCTTTGGGCTCGCAAGCCCTCAGTCTGGATACCTCTTTGGCAGGGACCTTTCTGAAATCTGGTGGGCTTTTGTGACGCGAGGCAAGAGGAAAACCTGGCTGGTCGATACGGCCATTAATTAGAAGGAAAGGTTCAGTCATGATTTTTACTTCTAAACTTTTACGTATTGACATCTGGCAAAACAGTTAAGAAGTCAATAAGGTTCTGAAAGTTACTGTACTGTTGGGTTGCTCGCGGAGAAATAGCAATTAAGCCTTCTCTGTCTCCCAGGACCTCCTCTCACGGGTGTCTGGAAGCATCTCGCTACCAAACAAGATGCTGTTCATATATGAAATATTCATGTTCTGACATCAAAACATGCTGCATATTATTTCAGTACGCTGGGCTGAAATTAGATTCACATTTTATTTTGCTTATAAATGCCTGTCAGAGTCACTAAATCAGTTTGCCTTTGCCGTCTTGAAATCACGTCAGTTTGAATTTCCCTCATGCTGCATATTGTTTTGGGCAAAGACACATCTATATCCACGATGGAGTGCCTCATGTTCTTTAAATGTAGGTGAAAAAGGCCAACAATTAAGATTAGTTTTGAAAATTGAAAAATTGGGGGGAGGGGAGGAGGGAATCTTGGACCCCTTCTAAAGTGATAGAGAAGCCCCCAAATGCTGATGTATTGTGATCTCTTCTCCCCTGCCTTGTGCCAGTATCATGTATATGGTGCATTATGTTTATTATTTAATGGTTGTAGCATATATAACAAGGCGTTCTGGAGCCTGAAAGGAGTTTGAAAGGCTGAGGGGCTCAGGACTTCCAGTCTGGAGAGGAGAAAACAGGGGGGATCTGATCAATACCTATAAATACTTCAAGGGTGGGCGTCAGGAGGATGGGGCCAGGCTTTTTTCAGTGATGCCAGTGACAGGACAAGAACAAGCACAAACGTGACCATAAGAAGTTCCATCTAAACATGAGGAGGACCTTCTTTGCTGTGAGGGTGTCAGAACCCTGGCAGAGGCTGCCCAGAGAGGTGGTGGAGTCTCTGTCTCTGGAGGC
>VZRU01016605.1:5197-51704 GCA_013398155.1 Pedionomus torquatus | reverse complement strand
ATGTGGGGACAGCAGGGAGATGCTCTGGAGCAACTGGGATGCACACACACTGGCACGGGCAACCTTTAAGAAAAGGAGAAACATGTTCCAGGCGGCAGCGAGACCACCCACTGCTGTTATTTTATGAATAGATGGTAGATTTGCTTTCTGCATGTTGGCGAAATAATAAAAAAAAAAAAAAAAAAAAAAAAAATCCTGGGATTTTGAAGGCGTTAAAATTTCAGACAGTTTATGTTTATAGCTGTAGACGGCCATGCGAGTGAAACCAAATTGAGTGCCGGATGGAGCTAAGAGGAAAAGGAGTCAGAAATGCAAGGGAAAGATAAGGCTTGTAGAAACCTCTCCCTCCAAAGCTCCTCGGAACTAAGTACCCTGTTGCCGGCAGCGTGGAGAGCGTTTCGGGCAACAGCGAGTGATGGAAATGAGGTAGGATAATTATGTCAGAAATAACAGCAAAGGGGGCTGTGCCTTGCCTCAGAAAATTGTCACCTCAATTCCTCCTTTTGTCACCCCCAGAGTACCCGCTGCCACCTGTAGTGCCCAGTGTTTACCCTACTGGGGGGGCGGGGGGGGGTTAAAAATCTCAGTGATGAGCTGCGGGTAATACCTAACAGTAATACCTCACATCTAGCCTAGTATTCAAAACCTAATAGCTCTAATTTGCAATTGTAAATCTCCTGTTATCAATTAATTTACATTGTACAAGTAACCATCTGATTATCTCCGTGCACTGCTGTATTTACACTGCAATTTAATTGTCAGTAATTAGCATGTAATTGCATGTAGTTATTTATATCTTGTAAAGAAAGCGACGCGTTTATATGTAGTTAAAATAATTGCAGTCGAGAGGGGATCTTTTGACTTTCCTCCCTCTCCAAATGTGCTGTAGCAGCTTCTGTGGCCAAACTTGCCACCGTCTAGGCAGAGCTGGGTCTCCTCGGGATGGGTGAGATCAGCAAGCCGAGGCACGCGGGGTTGTATTTTGCTTTTGGCCTGTATTCCTCCTCCATTAAAAAAAAAATAAAAAAATAAAAAATAATAATAATAAAAAAATATATATGTGTATATATATATATATATATATATACTACCTGCCCCTTTTCCTTATAAAGAGGATCTGTAACCGGGGAGGGTGCTGGGTGTCTGGAGTAGAAATCCCAGTGACCTCCACTCTTGGCACGGATGAATGCTTCTTTCCACGCAGCGGCTCTCACAAAAAAATATTACCCTATTAGAGTAATACCCACTAAGGGTATACTTTATGAATGCCATCAAGGGCAATGGTGGCTTTCATGTCCAGTATTAGTGATGGTAATTTTATTCCCCTTGCTGCTATCCTCAGTCCTCTGTCACCCCACTTAGAGTCACTTCTTCACAGTCACAGCCCGTTTCTTGCTGTCCCATCCTCCAGCACTTGTCCTTTTAAAAGAAATACAGTGTTTTCGGAGCATTACCATATCAGAGGATCTCTGAGATACAGTTAGGGGCTTTTTCCACCCTCACCCCCCCTGACATGTAGCAGGAAGGATACTTAGGGTTTGGAACAGCTCTGGGAAACGTCTCTGCTTCGTTCTGCGAGCTGTCTGCTGGGAAGGGTTTTGATGGAGAGGGGAGATGCCCCATGCTGCTGCTCGCTCGAGGCCAGCTCGTTAGCGTTTGCGTTTCTCTAATCTGAAGAGCAGGGAGAATATCTTGGGATTCACAAAACAGCTTTGAGTGGCACGAAGGACAGCATTATCTCGTGGGATAGTCCGTGTCTCCTCTTGGGCTGGAGCTGCTGGGTGCCTCGGTAATGAAGTTTTTTTTTTTTGTTTTTTTTTTTTTTTTTCTTTCCTTTGCTGGTTAGACCCCAGAGTTTAGTAAAGGATTTTGTGTCTGCTCAAGGGAAAGTATCTTTTCACTTCTCATTGCTGCTTCTGCATTTAATGAAATAGCTCCCAGCCACACCGCTGTCAGATTGGTATTGTCCAGAGGTGTTATGCCACAGCAGTCATCTCATTGCTGGGATGGAGGGAGAAGCTCCGAGAGGTGCTTCTCCTTTTTTTGCCTAAGCAAATGTAAATGGTTTCAAAGCCATGTTTCAGCTCAATCTTCTTCCCCATCCCAGCATTTTCACACAGGTCCAGTGGAAGGAATAATATGTGTTAATGATAACACACCATATAACTGTTCAGCAGGACTACCAGCGGGGTCTACAGAGCAGCTCTACCCATGGACCTGCCTCCTAGTGCCCAGCTGGATGTAGTTGGGAGGTTAGAAGCACACCTGAAGCAGGGTGGGAGGAGATGGAGCTTATTAGAGAAGGTGGCTGGTGGAGAGTGTTGGGTTCTGTCTTTTGGCTTCATAGCAAGCAGTTGAGCAGAAGGGGCTCCTTGGGACCTGTGTCTGGTGAGCGTTGAAGGGTTCTTGGGGGGTGCTGTGGGTCCTGCTGCCTTGCACGGGGAAGGTTTGTGTTAGAAGGCTTTTGGGAGTTGTAGAAGGTGGTGGGATAGATACTGCTTCATCCTGAAGGTAGTGTCAGTCTGTCTGGGGATTAAATGCAGGGTTGGATAAATTGCTCTGGTCACAAAGCTGGGTTAGGCTCTGTGTTTATTTATGTCTCTGTTGAGTTCTACTTCTCAGAACTTTTATTTTCTTTACCTTTGTATTTCCTACGTAGCTCCCTTGGTAAAACTAATGCTATTATGTAGATAATACTTTAGCTTCTGGAAGAGGTGAGCACGCACCTGGAGTTAATTACTGACCTGCTGCTTAGTGTCCTGCAGACAAGCTATCTTAATTTATATATAAGAAACTTAAGTCCTGATACAAGAATTAACAAACATAAGGTGCTGAGAGGTCTCCAGGTGTGCTGGTAGTAGTAGTTACTATTATGTCAGTCAGAGAAGCCTTGTAGCTAATGAGGCTCCTGTGAAACGTCTTGACCTCTGGAAGGTGGTCTCTAATATCTGCTGTTTTCCTCATGGATGTAAATAAGGATTAATAGGATTAATTTGTATTCAGAAACATCTAGGAGCTGGCTCTCGCTGACTCATTTGGGTCTACTTTAACAGTGCACTTGATGGTTATTTGCATGATTGGGTTGCAAGCCATACACAGTAGTGACAGTGGTCAATTAAGGTCTGAAGCTGGTCGAAGCCTTAGAGGATATATAGATATATGCTCTGCTTCAAGCTACAGAAAAGCACTAAGATGAGTATTTTCTATTGCTGCACTGTAGTAGCAGTATATGAAGAGGATGTACTTTATGTAGGTTTACGTGTTCTTTGCTGGACCTTTTGTATTGGTACATTGTTTTGTTCATGACTCCTCCTTCTGTTGCACTTTCTTGTTCTTTCCTTCCCTTTTATTTTATTCCATACATTTATATTTCCATGCCTTTTGGTAAGCGTATGAAAGGAGTACTGAAGAGAAATAGGAACAATTTATCCAGCAAATAAGCTGCTAGGTAGTTCCACCTCTATCTCTCTTCAATAGCAGCTTCTTGAAGGTACTTGGCCAATTCTCTTGTGACTCAAACAGTTCCTGAAAGCTCTGGGGATGAACAGCCAGGACTTGTTGCCCAAAAGAAAGCCCTAACAGCCCTCACTCCTACTTTTGAGATGCTAATCATAAGCTGTTTAGCCTTTGTGGATTGGTGTCCTTAATGTTCTACTAATATCATAAAGATCTTGTTATTGGTGTTCAAATACAAATGGGTAAATATGGCTTTTGACGGTGAGGAAATTGGTTTTCTTGGTTAAAATATGCATAAAATGCCTATAAAGCCGGGTGAAACTCGGGCAGTTCCTGTGGTGTATAATTGCATATATGTGGCTTAGTCCCCGAGCAGCTTTACCCCATGGAAATACTAGTTAAGGCATAGGTTTCAGTGTATTAGTGAGTTTATGACCTGTATAAAAATGTCAAGTCAAACAGCTGCCTCCTGAATTATTCAGCGTATTGATAGAATAATGACTTTGAAGATAGAGATATTTGACTTAACTCTTTCAAGAGGAGTAGGGAAGGGAAATGAATCAGCTGCACTTGATTCCAGCCAGGTGATAGAGAGATCCCTAATGTGCCCTGGCACCTTTGAGCAGTAGATTCGAGTAGAATTACAAGGCAGAGATAGGATTGATTTTTGACACTGATATGAATTTTAAATTAAGTGCATTTTTAGTAGAACTGGCTAGAAAACTAGAAATGGGCTTACTTGCTGAATACTTAAGCTCTTAATTTTTTAAAATTTTTTTAAAGAAAAAGGATAATGTATTTTTTCAGGAAAAAACAAATATACTTGGTGAGAACTTCTATCTAAAGTCCACTTGTAGAAAAATTTTGGACTGTCTTGCTTTAATTTCTCTTAAACCACTTGCTAGTCAACTTTGTTGCAGTAATAATAGAGACTTTGGGGAGAAAGATTAATCTGATTTATGTAGATGGAGCAAAACTGGGTTGTGGTTTTATTTTTTTCCCCCACTCGTTTCTTTACCTGTAAACAGCACTTGGCCCCTGCCTTTAGTTACATGTATTCTGTAACGGTAACTGTAATGCACGGAGAAAGGAACAAAGCTTCAGTTTTGATAAAAGTTTAATATCTGAAAGTTTCAAATGGGCGAGTGCCTGTCTGGATAGAGCTGTGTTTTTCAGTGTGTTTTGTGGTGGTGATATGTATACATAGATAGATATAAAACCACAATGTATTTATACTTTCTTGGGAGATGTACAAAATACATTTACAAAATATAGCTTACAGAGCCCTCGTTATTCTTATGAAGAGGCATATTTACTTAAATGCATATGTAGCTAAGGTATACACAGAAAGTGTAAAGTTGAGCATTAACATTTTATATTGGATGCTGTGAACATTTGTTCTTATTTTCAGTTTTTCCTGTATTATGAGGAAGTTGTGACTCTCTCCTTTTGGTTTTCAAAGCATATTTTCACATCAGCAATCGTGGCCCGGCAGCCACAACAAATCTGTTTTGCTAATAATAAATGTTTGGTGGAACAATGTAATTAACCAACTGGTTATTTTGCCACGGAGGCTGCTGTTAAGGAGGTCGGAGGTGCTGGGAGAGGATCAAATCCTGCTCCAAACCGTTTGAGCTTCCCAAGCACACGCTGCTTGCCGGGAGCCGGGCTGGCTGGGTGGCATCCAGGAGACTGGGATGCTGTTGCTGATTCTGTTTTTTGTTGTTCTTGAGCTCTGCTCATCCCATCTTGGTGTCTTGGCCAAGTGTGAACATTAGTGCTTGCTGTTAACACCAGCCACGTGGCAGCGTTTGTTTCTGTTCCTCTATAGGCGGTCAGAGCTTCCTCCTGTTTCTTGGCGAGAAAGAATTTGCAAGTTTGAACTCTTCCCCCACCCCAAGGATTTTTGAAGTTGGCATTTGGAACCAAATTTAAAATCATAGAATGGTTTGGATTGGAAGGAACCTTAAAGATCATCATGTTCCAACCCCCCTGCCCTGGGCAGGGACACCTCCCACCACACCAGGTTGCTCCAAGCCCCATCCAGCCTGGCCTTGAACCCCTCCAGGGATGGGGCAGCCACAGCTTCTCTGGGCAACCTCTTCCAGTGCCTCACCACCCTCACAGCAAAGACTTTCTTCCCCAGATCTCATGTAAATCTCCCCTCTTTCAGTTTAAAGCTGTTTCCCGTCATCCTATGGCTTTACTCCCTGGTCAAGAGTCTCTCCCCATTTCTCCTGTAGCTCCCTTTCAATGCTGGAGGGGACTCTAAGGTCTCCCCAGAGCTTTCTCTTCTTTTTAGTTCCTTTTCTTCTTACAGCTTTTTTTTCTTTTTGTTCTTTTTTGAGATCCTGGATGCTTTGCCCTTATTGACAGAGCTGTAATGTAACTCTCCTACAGCCAGCTCAGATCCCCGGGATATCGGTGGGATCAAAACTCAGTCTGGAGATGCTTTGCTGCGCTCGGGATCGGGTTTGCTCTTCGAGGTGTTCTACCTACGCAGTTGAAAACACGGTGTGGTTGGCTGAGTCTTTTATCCTGGTTCACAGGATTCGCGGTTGCCAAGTCCTGGTTTTGACCTTTGCGAATGGGGTTTTTATCTGCTCTTGTGGGGTGACTTGTCATCCTTGAGCAGGTCCCGTCTGCGCCTTCCAGCCCCGCTCCTTGCCTTTGATCTTCTTCCTCCACCCCATGGGCTGCATCAGCTTAAGAGACCCTCACTCCATCAAAATGAAGCTGCTGGGAGTATAAGCCTTTGAGAAGCGTGTGGTTGCTAATGTGCTCTTTTTAGTGAAGGATGGCCTTAGCTCTTGCTTGAGTTCTGGTGTCAGGTGCCAAAGGATCAAGGCAGGAATACCTGTTACAGAGAAGGGAGCAGTTAAGAATTGAGAAATACTGGGCTTCGTATTCACCGTCGCTTAAAATGGAACTGCTTCCGAAGGGATCAAAGAGCTTTTCATCCTTCTTTCCATCTGCACCAGCCTTGGTACCCGTGGAAGGAGGTGTCACGCTCGGCTGATGTGGCGTGGACCGCTGGCTCCGTAAACAAACCTGGCCTGCTTCTTAGGATAAAGCAAATTATCTGTGTGGAAAAACCAGAGCTCGAAGGCACGGCAGTGTTAAACTAGGTCAACGACGACCCAACCTTAGTGCTGACACTCATTTTTATAGCTAAATTCATTAATACTTTGAGATTACTCAGGGTGTAGGTGTAAGGAGCAAGAGCTGCATGAGTTGTTTCTTTGTTCCTGCATCCTGTACCTCCATTAATGTAGTCAAACTAATTGTGTAATTAAGATGAATAGGGCTTAATAATGGAGAGGACATCATGGCAAAATTGATGAATCTGAAATAGGGGGAAATTGTTGAACTCCTATGTTCCCAGCACTAGAATACAATGAATGGAAGGAGAGTAATTTATATATTAAGAAAAAAAAAGGGGTTTTGGCAAATCCTATGCTTATTGTAATTCCTTTTTTTTCTGTAATTTCCCTGGAAATAATAACACTTATTCATGCTGCTGCTGCAATAATTGAACTACTGGAAGGAAAGGAGGCAAAAAAAAAAAAAAATAAAAATAAAGCTCCCCATATAAATTTACTACTGGAGACCTGTTCTGTTTTGGCAGATGTCAAGGTTGGGTAGCCGAGCTCATTCTGCTGCTGGGATGAAAAGGGCTTGGTACCACCAGGACGCGGACTAATAGCTCTGTGTGCTTCTGAATGTGGATAGATTGCATTGCAACAGAGGTTTTATTTTTTTTTTCCTTTTTTTTTTCCTCCCCCCCCACCCCTAGTCATAACCTAATGACTCTGAGAGAATACGCTGGTGAAATAGTCCCTAGTCCTTTTGCAGGGTGTTGTTGCAGGAGTTGGGGTGCTGGAGGGGGATGGGTAGCCTTGCATGCTGGATGAATAATACTCGTGGGCTGTCAGGATTCCTGCTTAGATTTAGGGAAATGGGTTACAAAATTAGTTGAAACCTGAGGGGAGGCGATCTGCTGCTGTACACTAAGCTCTTCTGATTTTACAGTTAATACTTTGAGCGTGTGCTGGTTGTCAGTGACACGTGTGTGTGGCCTTCGCTTTAATCTCTTCCTTCAAAGTATTTTGGTTTTGCTGTTCAGGACTTGCCATATTTTTTTACTTACTAGATTTTTTTTCTAATGAAAAAGGTGTATGTAATGTGTGCATTAAATGGCACTAAACTAAATAAATGGATTTTTTTTTTTTTCTTGGACTTTTGTCTTTGTGTACCGCTTTCAGTTGTCACAGATGGGGGGCCAGTCTCATCTCTGCCCCTTGCATGGCACACGCTCCTCTGGTTTATTTCAGATATGAAGTTTTTGCTCTGTTACTTTCACCAGCCTTTCTGATGTTGTTCCTGCTCTTAGGATTTTAGCTTTTATTCACCATTATAGACTGTTTGCTGCTAAACATACTGAGAGTTTTGGATGTAGCAATTAGCTTCGCCTGTAAACTGATAATTTAGAAGTTATTTAGAAAACTAAAGACTGTGTTTTGTTACCAGTTCTTCATTGTTATCAGGTCTCTTGTGAATCCTTTGGAAGAAACCTCTGACTGAGATATAATTTCATAACATGGGTTTCTGCTCAGTGATGGAGTTGCCCTGAACAAGAAATCCTGAGTGCTGCTTCCAGGGAAGGGAGATTGATTGCCCCCCAGTCGCTAATGATGTTCTTCTGCACTTGGGAAGTTTTTCTGAGGCTTCTGCTGTTGCTGTGTGCGCTATCAATTTTATTACACTATCTTGCTTTCCTTGCTGTGTGCTGCTTAAAGCAGATGGAGTAAGGTAAAAAAAAATACATATTTTTTTTATGGTTCTTTGCTGAATAATAAGACTGGAAACTGTTGGCAGTTCATGTATCAGTTTCCTGTTTTCCAAATACTGGATGTAAACACCTTTCTTAGCTGGCTGCTAAGGTCAAGGTGGCTTTTTGTGGGTACTGCTGCTGGCTTTCCCTGCTGGCATCCAGGACTTACTAAATTTATTGTCTTACAGAAATTTAGCTACAATTCGGCACTTTTAACAACAGGAGGGTTTTTTTTTCTCGAGGCAGTAGAACTAGAACCACTTCCTTAGCCATTGCCTTCCCACTGGGTGCTGCCCTTCAAGTAAGATGCTCTCCTAGCATCGCCCTGGGCTGCGAGTGAGCCTCCAAGGGCAGCATGTTAATGCTCCTTGGCTGATACTCAGAGCAGTAATAAATAAAAATACAACATTGCATGGGCTGCTGAGACTTTGGGTCCATTCCTTTGTTCCCCAAGATTCCAGAGAGCAACAGGCTTTAAAAAAAAAAAAGTGCTGTTAGGTTGAGGCAGGCTTATCCTGGCTGTGGGCTTCCCACACCAAACACACCATAGTTTGTAGTGGCAACCTGCAAAGCCCATGAGGACTTCCTAGTCCAATGTTGCAGGCTTGATATTTTTTATTTATTTATATTATTTTCTATTTTTATTTTAAATATTTTTTTTTGTGGTGTCAGTGTCATGTCTTCCCTTCATCTAACCTTGATTGGAGTTGGTCGAATACATCAATATAAAGTTAAATATCTTATTTGTGCCGTAGGTTTTTTTTTATGTATAAAAGAATGGGGATGAGCACCAGGAGGTGTCTGTTTTGTGGCTGGTGTTGGATGTGCTTAACTTCAAAGCCTTCTGCAGACTTTGTGTGTCTCTGCACTGTGTGACCCAGTTATGCAACTTAGTAATTTTTTTTCCCTCTCTTTTAAAGAAACCAAACCAACGTAGAAAGCAAAAGACCTTGTTTTTTTTGGAGAACATGGTGTTGAGGGAGTGTGTGGGCGATCTGAAATGTCTTCTGGCTTGCAAGGACAGGGAACAAATTAAAAAGAAGAAAAACAAACAATTTAATGGTGATGGAGCTGTAGCTCTAGCAAGGATAGACTGTGGGCGTACATCCATTTTATCTTGTTGCAGAAGATTATTCCTCGACACAGAAGGTCATAAAAATCTCACTGCTGAGTATTAGAAGATAATCTTGCTAAAAGTTTAAAAAGCTTTACCAGCAGTAAATATTTAAGACCTTCATTTACAGCAATCAGGGACTATGTGAGTACATACCTTCGCTTGCAAATAAGTGCTAAATTGTCACCTCAAATAAAAACTGAATGGTAAAACATCTGAAATTAACCATCAGGGTTGTTAATTATTACAAGTTGTGTAGACATTAATTTACTCAGTACCTGATTTATTTATTTTTATCCCTGACCTTTCTTAGTTGGTATTTTGTAATTGGCTACAAGTGATTAGAGGTATTTCTGATCACTTACAATTTTCGCTTCTGGCACTTCTATCCCAGTAAGAAAAGATTTAATGTAAGAGTGATGGGAACAAGAAACGAAGGGGAACTAATGGTCCCCTCCCTTCCCTGGTAGGTATAGCCTGTTAACTTCTGCTTGCTCTTTCATGCAAAGAATCACTGGGATGTGACATTGAGCAATACCCTCTGCGCTGTGTCCTTCAGCTGAGGCAGGCTTTTGGCCAAGTAGAAACTTGAAAAGAAAGTGCAGAAGTATTAGAAGATCCCATCTGGTTTGTTGGTTTTTTTTTTGTAAAGCTGTGGTGGGCTCTGAGAGACATCAGCGTGGCTCGTGGGCTGGTGAGGTCTTGGAGAACTGGTGCAACCTCCGTTCCCTGGGGCGGAGGAGCGAAACTCAGGTCTTGTAGAGCATTAGAGCTGCTGTGTGGGCTCTTGACACCTCATTAAAAATTAAGAAGGTTATAAACCTGCAGCTTACAGTGAGGGTGAATAAAATGTGGTTGCTTTCTTAGTGAGGAGCTGGTAGAACCCATCCCCTTCTGTTGCTTGGAAAACAAGCTGAAGTGGGCTAAAAAGATCTTGTGAAATTGATAATGAAAAAAGAAACACCACGTGTAAAAAATCCTGACTCCAGCTGAAGTGAATTTTTCCTCGTGTCATCAAAGCCTGGCACGTTCAGTTAAAATAACCTCTTGGTAAGTGGCTGGGTTGATGCACTATATGCAAATGAGGAAAGGATCTCTTAATCAGCGGTTTGGAGAGACCAGAGTGTCGCTTTGGACAAGGCAAAACAGTGTAAGGCATTTCATTTCTCTGCGTTTAAAATAGAAAGGTGATGAACGCATCATCCTCTCTGGACGCAGCCTCCCGTCGTTATTCTGGGCTTTTGACTGATCCGTGGACTTTTCACCTGTATCTTTATGGGAAAACAGCTTTGAAATCCCTTTCAAAGAGGTGCCTCTTCTCCGCACACAGTCAGTAAGCGGTTCTTCTGTGCCTGTTCTGACAGAGCGGGGAAGCTCATTTTAAGTAACAGAAGACAATTTTAAGGGTTATGTATCTTACAAGTTCAATTTGTGAACCTATTCTGAGACTTCTTTGACGATCTCTCCAAAGAATCCTGGTGTCTAAAGATTATTTTATTATCTATATGCAGCCATGCAGGTCAGTGTTCTTTTCATTTGGGAAGCAAATGACATCAAACACATGGCATTGCAAAGCCTAAAAATCCAATATAAATGTGTAATGCTCATCCCCACTTGATGAGACCAAGGTGTTTTGCTACCTGAAAATAACACTTAGAAATATTTAAATTTCACTTTTTTTTTTCTTTAATGTTATAATAAACCACATGGGATCTCTATTTTGACAGCGTTTTACTTTGAAGTTAAACCTATCAAACCCTGAGGGAGCTATGATGGTGATTAGGCATTTTAAGCTTTTCCTCCATGCGATGGATTACACTTGCAAAATGCTTTTGGTTGACTTGCTGAACAGTGTTTAGATGCGCAGGCAATGCTTCTGTGACAAACACCAGCCAGATTTGTATTTTGGCTTCAGAAAACTGTGTCTTCCCCATTTAGATCCCTTAATCAACCCATTGCACTAATAACTATGTTTGAATGCACCAACAGGAGGTCCAGCTCTGGAGTCCTCAACAGAGAAAGGATATAGAACTGTTGGAAAACAGGTCCAGCGGAGGGCCACCAAGATGATTAGAAGGATGGAGCACCTCTGCTGAGAGAGCTGGGGCTGTTCAGCCTGGAGAAGAGAAGGCTCCGGGGAGACCTGGGAGCAGCCTTCCAGGATCTGAAGGGAGCTCCAGGAGAGCTGGAGAGGGACTCTTGGTCAGGGAGTGGAGTGACAGGACAAGGGGGAATGGTTTTAAATTGGAAGGGGAGATTTAGATTGGATATTGGGAAGGAATTCTTTGCTGTGAGGGTGGTGAGACCCTGGTCCAGGCTGCCCAGGGAAGCTGTGGCTGCCCCATCCCTGGAGGCCAGGGATGGGGGCTTTGAGCAACCTGGTCTAGGAGGAGATGTCCCTGCCCAAGGCAGCGTGGGTTGGAACTTGATGATCTTGAAGATCCCTTCCAACTCTAACCATTCTATGATTCAAACGTTACTGAGGCAGGGCTGCAGCTGGTGGGTGATGCTGAACATATTGTGGGTTCCTGCTCTGTGAGACCTGTGCTTTGACGGGGAGATGACAGGGCTGGTGCTTGATACCATCTTTGCTGTTCCTTTGTTGATAGAGGTAGTAAAACTGGGGGACATTTCAGAGTTAAGTGTCCTATGGTTCTGTTTTTGATAGGCATGGACTTTTGATAGGTATGGACTTTTTTTTGATAGGCATGGTGGCTTTTCTGTTTCTTTGGTTTCTTTTTACTTTGTGAAGTAGAGAATGTTGCATTTTTAGAAGGTGAAATTTTTAAAGGATTTGAAGTTCATATGGGAAAACAGAGGCAGGGATGGCTCAAGAGTATACAGAGGGTTTCAGGTAAAAATTAATTTGCAGTCTGAGGGCTTTAGGAGTGCCTAATTTGAGGCTGGAGCAAAGCTGAGAGCAGAGAAAGTCTCATAGTTCCCTTCTTTAAGCTTTCTTTAAAGCAGTGAATTTGGAAGATGGGACAAGCCATGGTTTGGCAGGCAGTACCAAACACTGCCAGAGTAGGCGAGTTCGATAAACCTCAGCCCAGAATAGAGCTAGGGGCAGTAAAAAGATTTAAAGAAAAATGTTAGCAAATGAGCTATTGTGTGTTTGAAGTGACCAAGGGAAAGTTTTTTTTTTTTTTTTTTTTCTGCTTTGGGGATTTGTAGCCTGATGCATCAGCAGTGTTCCTGCCATCGACCAGGCTTGATTTCCTCCCCGGGAGAAATACCATCACCCTTACTCTGCAGTTGTATCTGGCATAAGTACTCTGAGGAATGATGCATTAGGAATGTCAGTATTCGCATATTATGCTAATAAATTTCCAGGTGGAAAATGCACCTCAGCTTTCTGCGGGATAGCTTCTTTCAGCTCAATCGGCGTTACTGTCAGTATAAGCTGGGAGTGCAGTGCAGATTTCTGCTGGCAGCAGATGAGATCGACTCTTCTGCACGCTCTCATTGGTACTCACAGGTGCCAGCTCCCAAAGAACTGGCTCTACCTGAAAATCAAATTTTTTTATTTTTTATTTTNTCTGAGGTGTGTGGTTTTTTTTTTTTTTTGGTTTTCTTTCAAAGCTGCCTGTTGACAAGGGATGCAGAAAATACTGAAGCTGCTAAATTCAGTTCTCAGTGTGCTGTCTTCCATAGTCACCTCGGGGAGAGAGCACTGTCTGTTTCCCTCGGTACCTGTTCCACTCTGTCCTTCACTTGGGATGAAGGTGTGTGCTTGAATTGATTGGAGGCTGTGGCCAAACCCTCAGGGCTTTGGGAGGATTTTTATTATTTAGCAAAATTGCTTGGGCACTGCTGAATGTTTGGGGGTAATAGAATTGAAATGCTTTAGGTTTTTCAAGCCTGGAAGCCTGGGTTCAGTGCTGCTGGTGAGGATAATATACAATTACTTTAATCACCATCTCAAACGCATGACTACGAAGAGCAATGTTCAGCCTTCTGCAATTACCATGGGATGAAATACTGTACCGAAAATAAAATATTCTGAAAACATTCTATTCCCTGGTTGAAGTTGGCGTCTCCCTGCCAATGCTAAGTGTTTTAAGAAATCGTGTTCAAAAAAGAAAAGTCTTTCTGTTGTTAGAAGCTGAAATTTCTGACAGACGCGCGTAGGTACGTGCTGCTGGTTGGGTCTGTGAAGCAGACAGAAGATAACCAGTCACCTGCTCCTTCTACCCCCAAAATTACTCGGTATCCAAAGCACTCAATGGGTTTGTGGGAGATCAGATGTCCTACTTGAGTGGAAATCTAACCAGCATGAGCAGCCCCAACAGAAGAAAGCAGCGATAGGCTTCGTAGTAAGCGCATGTGCTGGAGTTGTGGGGGAAGAGAAAAATGAAGATTTGATCCAGAGTCTCCCGCGCCAGTGCCAAAAAAACCCACCCTATCTCAGTTATGCACACAAGCATGACAGGGATTTAAAAAAAAAATTAAAAAATACAAAAAATATAGAAACCAAACTCAAACCAAATGCAATTCTGAAGGTTGTGTGACAGGTGTTCTGTAAGGAATCTCTCTTCTGCTTTGGCGCTCTGCCCTGTGTGCCCACATAAGCTCAGGGATACTTCAGAGATAGATAGAAAAGTAGAGAGAAGATCAGAATTTTCCAAGTAAAAAGTTGGAGGGCTTTTTTTTTTCCCACCTTCTTTTCGGTTTTCAGCAGCAAGGGATGGATTCGTAGGTGTCTAAAAATATGTAGCACTGTTGGTGTTGGAGCGTTTCTCAACTTGAGCAAGTTGTTGCCCTAAACTTTCTGTGACTGAAGTGATAAGCTGCACAGTTACAGTAAATAGAGTAATATTTTGATCGGTGTGAAACCCTTCATTTCTTCTTGATGTCTAATTAGCGTAGCTCTGAATGTCAAATATTTATCTGCTCTACCCAGAGTTGTGCTCACTTTGGTGGGGCTCCATCTGGCTCTGCCTTCCTTGAAGCCTGTTCCTCCACGAACCAGCTTGCCCGTGCTCGGTGCTGGATCCCACCCGTTGCCCATCAGGTCCCTTGGACTGGAAGGGAGCTTTTCCTTCCAGCAAATCTGGGTGCCAAGGAATGCTGTGCAAAACCAGGACATGAGTTAGTGTGTGACTCCTCTCGCTTTTTGAACTGAAACTCTGGAGCCCAGGCTGAGAAATGTCACCTCAAGTCCTTACTAAAGGCTGCTGATTGTTCAGACTGGAGAAGAGAAGGCTCCAGGGAGACCTTGGAGCAGCCTTCCAGGATCTGAAGGGAGCTCCAGGAGAGCTGGAGAGGGACTCTTGGTTAGGGAGCATAATGACAGGACAAGAGGTAATAGTTTTAAACTAGAAGAGGGGAGATTTAGATTGGATATTGGGAAGAACTTCTTTGCTGTGAGGGTGGTGAGGCACTGGAAGAGGTTGCCCGGAGAAGTTGTGGCTGCCCCATCCCTGGAGGGGTTCAAGGCCAGGCTGGATGGAGCTTGGAGCAACTTGGTATGGTGGGAGGTTTCCCTGCCCAGGGCAGGAGGGTTGGAACTCAATGTTGAAGGTCCCTTCCAACTCTAACCTGTCTTGGTAGAGCAATGTAATTTCTTCACACAATATCTCCTGCAGCAAAACTGCTGTAGAAGCCTTCTGTATTCTGGGGGACTGAGTAGCAGCTGTATTATAAACCTGAACAGGAGTTAGGAGGTCCTCTGGTTGTGACTTCTTCATCTTGAGTTATAATACAGCCTACAACCCTTTAGTGAGAAAATGGATGACCAATGCTTACCTTTAGGCCAAAATGGCAAGTGTCCTTGTTGGAATGGGTGGGAGGAAAAAAGGGTTATATTAGTATGTTTGCTGTGTTATGGTGCTCATCCAATTCTAGCAAGATAAATGTGTCTCTGCATCTACCACATGTATTATTTTTGTGTGTTCCATAGCCAGCTACTGGAGACATTAAGCTGTATGACAAAAAATGTATTGAAGACGTGTCACGCTGGTTTTCTACTTCTCAAAACTTGGTTAGAGAGTACTTTGGATGATCTAATGGTTATACTGGAACTCCTTGGGAAGTGGCTGTGCTTTTGCCCTTTCTTTGCAATTTAGGTTGGTTTGCTCCCAACAGAGTGTTGCCCTGAGGGAGCTGTGATGGGGGAAAGCTGGGCATTCATGCCAGCTTTGGGAAACCAAGAGAAATTTGAGCAGTGGGGGGAAAAGAGGATTTGCTGAGAGAGGATTTAGCAGCTGAAAGTGTTTATCAGCCCTTAGCAAAATCATTAGAGTTGAAAATAAGGTTCAGTTAGTCCCAGGTGGAATGGCAGGACTTGAGTGTGATGTGTGGGGTCTGTAGTGAGCGATGGGCTGGAGCATCGTGGTGGGGGTCCTCAAAGAAGGAGACCTCGGTGGGGAAGGGGGAAGTTGTGGACCAAGTGGTGGAAGAACCCTGTGGAGCATCTGAGTGGTTCTTATCCTGTGATACTTTGAAAAGAGGAAACTAGAAATAATCAAAGATGGCCTTTTTCTCTGCAAAATAAGTTGGTGTGGATAAACATTAATGACTGAAAGTATCAGCACAACTGACTTTCTGTATTAATTTCTAGTTCCAGGTACTGGAAATCTGACTGAAGTCTGCGTATCATGCACTGGAGAAGGTAACAGGTTTTTTTAATACTAATTTTGATTTGTTGGCGATTATTACTTTCTCTCTTTCCTAACATCATTGTGTTCAATGTCCAAATTTTCTTTGTGTTGTTTGTGCCTTAGCTTCTCAGCACACTGACAGTGGGGTTTGTTTACCTTTTTCAAAAAAATAGCAGAAGTCTGCCTTTGAGTTTTTTAGGGTGTCTATATTGCATTTGGGCAATTCTACACAGAACAACTTAAAAAAAAAAACAACCTTTTTTTTTTCTTCTTTAATGTACCGTTGTTTAACAGAATGTATACAACTTAAGGAATGTTTTATAAAACCCTGTTGACATCTTGTTGTATCAGTAGTGTTGTTTGTGGTTTGGCTCTGATTTTTCTTGTCGTGTGGTTTTCAAAACCGGTGCTTTAATTAATCATGGAGTGATTGAGTCCATAGTGGAATTAGATGAATGAGCCTGTGGCACATCTGAAACTGAAATTGTCTTAATGGCATCTCAGCTTGACTGTCCAAAGGAGTCAGTGGTTCCAGTTGGGAGGTGGGCTTTGTCCTGTATATCCTGAAATTACCTTCTGAGGGTTTCTCTGTGTCCTGGTTTGAGGACTCTGGAACAACATCAAGTATGAAACCTAAATTGAAGCATGAAATGTTTTGCTCTTTGGGGTGTCCAGCTCTGGTTGATTTGGGGAAAGGCGGCTGTGTCTTCTTCATCCCTACTGTGTTGCTTTTGCCCTGACCCAAAACTGCACCATTAAGTTTGGCCAGTCTCCCCAGATAAAATGGCTATCGCAGAACAATGTGCCTTTAAGTTTGAATTCTGCTGTGTTAGCTCCAAAGGAGAAGAAAAATCTTTGCACAGCTTAAAATGAAATAATTAAAAAAACCCAAATGTAGTCTTTCCTCTTAGTTTTATATACTATTGCCCTGTCTGTTCAGAGAGGTTGTGGATGCCTTCTGATCAAAATATTTAATTTCTTAATCCTTCATTTCCTTTTGGAGTAATTCAGAAGTTTCTCCTCAGTGGTGTTTACAGTGAAGTTGCAATTAGTGCTGTACAGCAAGGAAACTATTCTCATTCAGCTTGGACCTTCTTAAATTTGCAAAGCTATCTTTGTGTGAGGTTTTCAAAGGCAGTATGATAAATTTTGTGATATATCACTTTCTGGTGGTCTGAAAGGAAAAGCTTATTTCTTAATATAAAAGATAACTTTGAATAATGGACTCCTCATCCCTTTGGACAGTACTCCTAAATTAGCCTCAAAGCTGTTTCTCAGGTGAAATCTCGTTTTCAGGTTCCCCGTGGTAAAAAAAAAAAAAAAAAAAAAAAAAAGAAAAAAGAAAAAAAAGAGATACTGATACCCATTTCATTTGGAAAGTGTTTTCAATCTGCTGATGAAAAGTACTTCTGAAGAGTTAGGCAACCTTGATTAATTGAGCCTGAATAAGAAGTGCAGGATCAAATCTCGGGGATATTATTTTTAGGCTGCAGACTTGTGTTCTGCATTCCAAATCCTTAAATGCCAGTCTGATAGCAAGTGTGAAGGACTGGAGTAGACAGCAATATGCATAACTGGTAATGGCTTGCAAATGCTGACACCACTACAGACAGAAGAATGGAAATTGCTTTCTGTTTACAGAACAACAGAACTATTTGGTAAACATTTCTCATTAGCAGGAATGTGATCAGAATTTGTGTGAAATGCTTCAGTTCTGGGTGATATACCCAGCGTGGCATTCGTAGCGAAGGTGGTATTCAAAAAAAGCCAAGTGTGGATGAGAACTTAGCAAATATAAGCGCTTAAAAGTTCATTGATGCGGTGTGTAATGTTCAGGTCTGATAATGGGATCACAAGCCAGAACTGTGTTCTTATGGTGTACGGGAAAGGGGAGGGGGTTAAAATAGCAATCTGGGGGGTGGAAGCAGCAACCAAAACAATGCAAAGCCAATCAAACCCCTCTGGTGTCCTGAGTGCAGAACTTGTGCAAACTTTGTGTGCCTAAAATTGGCCCCTTGCAGTTGGAGCTCTTGGCTGGTACCTTGAGATCCAGCGTTGTGCTTTAAAAGAAAGTTTTGGGTTTCTTTTTCTCTTTTTTTCTTATAATTTTTAAGGGAAGTGAGGAATCACCCCCCTCGTGGTGCCTGACAAAAGTACCTTTACATGGACTGCAAAGTCAGGTTTTATGTACATTTCATCTCTAAGGCAGGGAAGGGTTTTCCAAGCCAGGATCCAAAGCAGCGTGTGGTCTTTGTGAAGCCGTAAGCCCAAGCCTAGAATTCCCAAATTTGGGATTTGGCTGCCGGTCTGTTTGGTTAAACCAAAGCTGGCTGTTGTTTACCGAAGTGGCTCAGTAAGTACAGATTTGAAGGGAAACGTTCGTGCGTTACAATGGTATAATTATAAAGTTCTACTTTATTACCTGTCAAGCTAATTAAAACAGCTACAGGCTAACAGTCATCTTGGAAAGTTCGTAGCATCTGTGCATTGTATTCAACAACCGGGCTTAAAGTGTAATTTTAATTAGAATTATTACCAGCAGACAGAGTGTACAGTTGTGCTGGAGAGATGTCCTGGTCTGGCAGAGGAATACCGAATGAGTGGGATGATAGCCCTAGGAAAGGAAATTATAATGAATGTGGTTTCTGCCTTATAGTCTGAATAGCAGTCAATTATGGCTCGGTTCAGAACTCTAGGGTCTCTCTTCCTCTGCTGGTGTCCAGCAGGGAAGCGGTGGCCTCTTCTTTGCTTGATGTGCAGATGTTTGTGTCTCCTAGCTGTTGGCTCCTTGAACCTGGAGAACTGCTTGCTCCAGGTGGAGTCTGACCACGTGTAACTTTGACATCATTCCTTCAAAGACAGGAGATGCTTGTGGTCTCCTGGCATCCCTCCGCTTCTCAAGATCAGTAGAAAATAAGGGTTGGTCTTCTTAGGCTCCTTGTTGCCAAATGTCTGCCACTGTGTCCTCTTATTCTTTCCCTAATTCTCCTCTGAAGATCTTCTATGTCTTTCCCTCCTTTATCTCCTGGTTTCCTTCCATCCTGGTTCCTTCCTCCCCCTCTGTACCTTCTGTGCTCTCTCCTTGGAGAGTTATTTGTTGGGTTTCTTGTGCCGACAGTGCTCCCCTCTACTTGGAAAGCCTGAACAATTAAAACTTAAATCAATTGTTCCCAAGTAATTTGAAAAACCTATCGCAATTTTCATTTCATAGTGGGTTTTGTGGTGTCTTTCTAAAAAAATGAGTGGTCTCTGAGCTCCTTGAAGTTGCACCTCAGAGACTGCTAATTTTGCAGCAGAATGAAATGACAACTGTTTGACACCTACAACTTGGGTCATGGTTAATTTATTGCAGGGGCAGCACTTGGCTTGATTTTTTTTTTTTTTCCTTTTTCTTAACAGTAATATTTAGGATGGAGGACTATTGACTTGACCCTTCATAAGGACATGACAAATAAAAAAGCACCGGTCAGATACTTGATCAAAACTTATAATAAAGAGTTAAGAGTAGTGGGTATCTTCCCAGATCTCTCCCTTGGAAGCAGGTTTTGGAAGACAAGCCCAAGAGATGTGCCTTATTTCGGCGAGAACTTTCTCTTGCAAGACTTTCAGCGTGTATTGTCCTCTGTAAAATGTGTGAAGATGTCGTGTGTGTTCCCTGAGTGGGTATACGGGGCTGAAAATAACACCGATGCTGTTATTTATGAAATCTGATGCGAAGAAAATTCCTGCACGAAGCAAGTCTGCCCTTCTGCACTTGCTTGATATTGTGAAGAGATTACTATGGTCTTACAAGAAGGTTAAGATGTGGTGGTGTTTAATATACTCTGAAAATAGTCCTGTTAAAGCTGCTGTTGCTTGCGATTGATGATACAGGTTATGATGGTAGTTCTAAATCTTGTGTTTGTGTGTGCAAATGGCTATTTTCCAGCCTTTTCAAGGTTGCTAACTTTATCTTATGGCGCAGCCCATATTTAAGGATTTCATGTTGCATTAGCCTTTGATTAAGGGGAAAGTAACTTTGATGATAAAATGCTGCTAAAAGTGGTTCTGTGGACGGGCTTGGAATAATTCATCAATCGTTCTTCATGACTGAAAGCGTATTTTGGACACGAGGGTCACCCTTTGAGGATTAATTTTCTGAGATAAACAGCTAATGGCCGTTGGATGATTACAGTCAAAAGCAATTATTATGGTATTCTAAAACTCTTCATTACTACAATAAGGAGTCACTAAACCGAGTAAGTTTTTAAGCCGTTGCTTAAATAGCTAGGTCAAGATGCACCAGCCTTGATTCAAAGGTGTTACTGAATGATAGAGTTGCTGATGCTTTCCCACTGCCTGCTCTGGCAGGGATTTTGTCTTGGCAGTACTTCGTGGCCTATTTTGCCCTTCCCCCCCCCCCCCATTAGTAATCCATCTTTCAGCAGCTAAAATAACCAGGTGGCAGTTTTATTGGAGTCCCCTCCAAACAACAAAGTGAATGTGTATTTTCTAGATACTGTGAAGACCACTTCACGGCTGGCTTATGTTTGTAGGTGGGTGTGACTGTCTGCTGCTTATCCTCTAGGCTTGGGGTTTCCTTTCTCCTTTTTTTTTTTTTTAAATTTCTGCAGCTTAAAGGTATAGAGGAGAAGTATATCATGAGGACAACTCCTGAACTGCCTAAAGATAGAGCCTTCTCATGGATGTAAAAGCATGGTAGGGTCTGAAAGCCAAAGAAGTACATCTGAGGTAAACTACTTTTATTAAATAAAACAAGTAGGGGGGAGCCTTCAGCAACAAAGATATAGGTAGCTGCTGTCAGAAGCGCTTCTTAAAAGGGATGAGAAACTGTCTTCTTGGAGGGATTAGTGTACTGAGAAATAAACTGCTGAATCACTGGAAGCAAGGGAGCAAGGCAGGGTCCAGAGGCTCCACAGAAAATAAGATGGCTGCTGTAATTCAGTTAAAATCACAGTAGGATTTGCAGTTTCGAGAGGGTCCATCCGTCATCCCGTGTCTCGTGGTGGCTGGTGCCTCAAGGGATACTTAAACGAGTGGTAGAGCTCCCGAAAAAGGCCGGAGTGACAGTTCTGGAATGATGAGATGCCCCATTTATTTGTAGACAGATGCTCTTTGCTCAGTGCACCTATTGAATTTGGGCTGCTGCTTGGTCTTCATGCATGTGACACCTTTCAGTAGACTGCTCGTCTCAACCAGGAGTCGTAGTTCATCCTACAAACTGGAAGAGGAACCACCGTAGCCTCTCTTGCAGATAAACACTTGATTGTTAAAATAACGTTGAGGATAACTGAATTTGATGAGATTTACTCTATTTAGATTCTTATAATTATTGTGGATATAGGCTGGGCTTCTACAATTAGAAGCGACTTGGTACTCCTTTCAAAAGTTCTTTTTGGGAAGCAACTTAAGCTAGGAGAGTTGCTTGGTTTGCTGGAACACGTGGGTTCTGCTCCCTGCAGGACCTGTGCCAGTTTGAGTTATTTGAAAAAGCATACTGTCCTCCTTGGGATTGAAGAACTATAAATTCACTTGCTGAGCTTAACTTGGTAAGTAAATTTCAGATCTTCCATGTCTCTCTGTTAAATGTTTTGTAGTTAACCAGGGGAAAAAAAAAAAAGGGGCTAAACTTAGTCTCGGAGAGGTCACGTATTACTCGGGATGGGTTGGCAGGACACATCAGTTGTTTAAATGCTTTTGTTTTTGTGGGCAGCTTCTCCAGCTTTCAGTGCGACTAGTACTTGCTGAGCTGAGTCAGGAGGCTTTCTTCCAAGCAAGTTTTGGAAAGAAATATGCTTATTTCCCCAAGTTCTCATTAAAAGCAAATACTTGCTTGAAAGCTTTCTCTACCTCCTCTCATTGGCAGGTGATGGTTGTCTTCTAGGGTCCAGCTGTACAAAAGGAGGACAGTGGTACTTCTGGGATGCTTGGTGTGTGTCCTGTGTTGAGGAGCCTGAGACCCCCAGTTTGGTGTCATCTCTGGCTGCTTTCCACTGCTTGGGCTGTGGACCTGCAGGGACTGGGTGCCACAGATCAAATGTTTTTAGGATTTTTCTTTTAATTGTTTAACAACATGCCTGTGGCATCGATGGGCTGAGTGGCGAGGGAGCTTGAACAGCTTCCACCCCTTTCAGCAGTGATAACTGTAGTACAAATCAGAAAAGGCCTGAAACACCCATAAAAGGAGCCTTTGTCATGACTGAAGGAAAAGAAATCAGGTTTGAGATGACTGTCAACTTTAGATTAAATTGCACCAGGTTTACTTGATTTTTAAAAATTTATTTATTTTTAAGCCAAAAAAACCCAAAAGTAAGCATTTCTTACTAGAGGTGGGATGAGGTGTGGCCATAATGTTTTTGACCATTATTAAAATGGCTTTTCTTGCCATCAGAACTTGAGTTAATAATTTGAAATGTCTTGCATGTGCCCTTAGCAATTTTCAATAGCATCAATTAACATTTAGGAAAATTATTTTAGACCGCTGGAATTTTAAACATTTACTTTAGAAATGTAAATGAGGTGTATCAACCTGGCATCTCACATGCCCCTTAACCCAAGTACTCATAAGGCAAAAACCACTGAAGTCAGTGAACATGAAGGTGTGTTTCATTGCTGAAATTAGGAAATAGGATATTACAGAATCACAGAATTATACAGGTTGGAAGGGACCTCTGGAGATAATCTAGACCCGGTCCTCTGAGAGCAGGTTGGACTCGTCCAGGAACTTGTCCAGGTGGGTTTTGAACATCTCCTGATGCTGCACCAGTGTACTCGAGNGGGGGGGGCGGGAAAGTGGCTAGAAATCAGGAAATGCAGAAGTAAACCCTTTTCTAGATGGAACACTAGAGCCTTTTTTTAAAAAAAATAATCTTATTCCCAAGAAATAACCCACAAATTAAGGTGCTTCTGGAAGTCCATAATTGGGTAAAATGAATCTTTGCTTTGCAGAATAAAATACTTAGTTTAACTTTAAGGAACCTAGTTCTGTCACCCTCTTACTGTTTATCAATACAAAATATTATGATTATGATTCTACAAAAAGTTGTTAGAGCGTGACTTGCTCTTCTTAAGAAATGTTTGCCTCGTCTGTCTGTCTTTGCCTGTGTTGGTCTTAGGTGCACGGTTGCATCCCTTGCCCCAACAAAAGGGCCTTAACTGATGTCTTATTTCAAAGGACGAATCTGCCAACTGAAGGCATGGGAAACGTTTATTAGGGTGAATTTTGAAGTCTGTTTTGAATTTTGATTCTGTGTTTCTTCAGAGCACAGCTGAAGATAGTGTCTTTGTTGAGAAGGAAGATAAGATCACTTTGTTTTGCTTAATTCATTCAACCTGATCATTGTACCTTTTTATACCATCTTAAGAAGAACATCTTTGCCTCCTTACCTGGAAACACATCTTCTGTTTCAATTTCTCATAATTTTTTTTTTTTTAAATTGTGACTTCCCTTATAACATGTTCCTGCCTAACACGTTTTGTTTTCATGGAATAGCTGAGTTTGGAAGGGATCTGTAGAGATGATGTCGTGCGGATGCCCTGCTCGAAGGTGTGTGGGGAAAAATTATTTTGGTATTTACTGAGTGGCGGCTGTCCTCGACACGCTGCGTGGTATAGAGAAGGCATTTTTCAGGGGCGTCTCCAGTATGTAATTCCTTCTGGTCTTTTTCCGTCGCTTCAGCTCCCCTGCTGCTTCTAAAAGATTTAAACGTTATCACTTTAGTCTCACAATCGCTGTTTTCATTCCTCTTCACGTAAAACAACTCCTTTCCATCAGTGCTTTCCTGTAACGCTGTTAGGTCTGTGTTTCTCCTTGTACCTCTGACTCGTTACCAGTTAGGAGGTAGGTTAATTGTCACTGACTCTAATGTACTTATTCAAATACCTTAACTACCCAATTTTAGAATTTCCTGAGTGTGGAACATACAGCTAGTAAACTGTATTTCATGCGCTGCCAAAGTTAATGGGAATCTGGATCAGCTTTGTGGTGCCCTACTTCAAAGTAGTTCAAAGTTCTCTTATTTCCTCATTTTCCCCTTATTCTTCGTTCCTCTCATTCCACAAGAATTATCACAACTCTATCACCTGCTTTGATATGTGAGATGTTATCTTCAGCACAGTACTTGAAGTCTTTTTTTATATTTATTTTTTCCTTTCCACAGGAAGCAGACGGGGGGGGTAAAAACCTGTTTTCCTGCTGAACAGATGTGTCCTGATTTTCTTTGGTTTTGTTTAGGTTTTGCCACAGTCTGTTATCCTAGAATTAAAACACCTCTTCAAAGGCTGATGATTAGAGCTACCTCTCTTTCTCCTCCTGTAAAATGTCACTGTAGCATCTCTTTTGCTTCTTCTTGATGACTTTTTTCAGAAGGCAGGCAGTGCTGTAGCTGCAGTGGGCTGTGCATTAAGTTATGCCACTTGACCATAACTGTAGCCTTCACCGTTGATAATCTTCTGTAAGGAATTCTTCTTTCTGGTAGTGTTAACAAGAAATTTTGAGCAATATTCTTGTATACCTTAAGATCTTAAAACTTTCTGCGATTTCAAGCATCCTTGTGTTGCTCTTGGGATCAGCTTGCATCCATTCCAACTCGGCACAACCTTGCTCTGGGATGAGCCGAGGTGCTCCTTGTCCCCACATGATGGGCGTGAAAATCCACCCTAGTTTCTCTAGAATTGTTTTTTGCCTTATCCCTGACTTCTGTTGTGCTTTATGCCATTATCTAGCCAGCTACAGTCTTTCCTATCAATTTATGACGGGGGTTATATTGATTAGCTTGGCTAGGCTTTTTCTTTTTAAAAACTGGAAGGATATTGGAAGGGAATGACTGACCCTACCAAAAAGGACAAGCCCCTTATTTTTTGGCACTCAGCAATACGTAATTGTTTTTTGAATTTTTATTTTAACTTTTTCAGCATCTGTTAAAGGCTTCCATCTTGTGCACTAATTACAGCTGCAATTTAATTAAGTTGCACCCAAGCTGGGGATGGATGTGGTTAGTTGCAGGCCCTGAGGTCTCGGCTGTTCCCGTGGAGAGGCTCCTGGGTGACGTGTGACACTGTGTGCCCTAAAGCAGAAGGGCACGTGGCCGTGGCACCCCTAGCACGGATTGGTGTGCCCTTATTAAAATTCATCTGCTGACTTTCACAATTAATTGCATTAGCGGTCAACTTAGTGATTATAAGCAGGTACAAGTGGTCTTTTTTTTTTTTTTTTTTCTTCTTTCCTGAAGACCTCTGGCCACCTTTGTCTCTGCTTAAGGAGTTGTAGACCTCCACATACTATTCCAGCTGTCGAGAGAGTCTGCAGCAGCTTGGAGTCATCCTGCAGCGTTACAGATAACTCCAGACAGGAGATGTGCTGCTGCTCTCTCCGATGGCTTGGATCTGGAAGTTGCTTTGCTTTTCAGACAACTGTAGCTCCAGACTAAGCCTAGGTGTGTCTGTCTCGTGCTGTCTCTTCGCTGCTGCCAGAATTCCTCATGCACGTTTGCAAAATAACTTTTGTGGGGTTTTGCATGGTGAATCTCCCAAGAAGATCACAGACAGGTTAGAGCTGGAAGGGACCTTCAAGATCATGGAGTTCCAACCCCCCTGCCCTGGGCAGGGACACCTCCCACCACACCAGGTTGCTCCAAGCCCCATCCAGCCTGGCCTTGAACCCCTCCAGGGATGGGGCAGCCACAGCTTCTCTGGGCAACCTGTTCCAGTGCCTCACCACCCTCACAGCCAAGAATTTCTTCCTAATATCCAATCTAAATCTCCCCTCTTCCAAGTTAAAGCCATTACTCCTTGTCCTGTCCCTCCACTCCCTGGCCAAGAGTCCCTCTCCAGCTCTCCTGGAGCTCCCTTCAGATCCTGGAAGGCTGCTCTAAGGTCTCCCTGGAGCCTTCTCTTCTCCAGGCTGTCACCTTTGCTGGATTGACATTTCTTTATCTGTAATGCTTTCTGCAACTTACTCGGAGTCACAAATCTCATTGCCTGTGATTGTTACACGAGCCTGGCTCTGGTCAGTGACTTGCAGCTCTTACCCTCTTGTAGGCTTTTGGCTTTGCTTTTATCTTTCAAGATCCTTTTCCCTCCCTTACACCCTGTCCTCACCATCTGCATTTCGGATCCTTTTCAAGTATTTCTATAACCCCTTATACTGCTTTTTCAACTTGGCTAATTGTACTGTGTCCCCCCCCGTAGTAATACATAAAGTGGTTGCAGTCTTTTTGTTCTTCTGCTACAGCCGTAGCAGGGATAAAGAAATCATCAGTTTCCAGACAACTTTCCTTTTCCTTCCTAAACCATTTTCCCGTAATTCTGCCTTCCAATGCTAGCTCTGTCCTAAAGCTCTTCATGCCGTGCTGTATTTTTAACTAATGCCGTGTCACTGTACCAGCTTGGATTGTATTGTATCTATTCTGTAAACAACTAAAGTTCCTTTTAAGGGGGAGGAGGAAGAGGAAAAAACAGTGCCAAAGTGTTACAAGTCGTGTTTGTCCTCCCTCGTGCGAGCAAAAGAGATCAGACTGGCCTAGGACCAAATTAATTAAATGTTCCATTTAGTGGAAGATGTCAGTTAGGAACAGATAACGCTCTCCATCTGAAGTGCTTCCTTGGTAGAGAATAACGCCTCTGTGCGAGCAAGAGCCTTCTGAACGTCAGACAAATGCCGAAGCAGCGGGAAAAGTTTTAGGGCTGAGGCTTTGCTGGTGAATGTTATCTCTTGGCAGGTTTTTCAGCTCCAACTTTCCCATTAAGAGGGGCAGTGTCAGCAGAGTGCTCTGGGATTGCAGGAGCCAGAAGGACCGGAGCATCACGGAATCAAAGAGGAACTCGGAGCGGTTATTCTTGTTAGCGGGTTGCAGTGCCAGGTCCACGAGGAGCAGGGGAATGCACGGGCTGAGAGAGTAAGAGTGGACCAAGTAGCTCTTACATCTATATTTAATGAACTGCTAATTGTGACATATGATGAGGAGAGAAGAGGAAACCACCTGGGATCAAGTTTGAGAAAGGAGTTAGGGAAAGGACTTGGTCGAAGTAAAGCAATATATTGACAAGAATACTTCTTTTTTTTCCTTTTTTTTTCTTTTTTTTTTTTTTTCCCTTGGCAACTCGTGTGTGGGAGGAGGAGACTGGAATGTTTTCCTAGTTATAATTTTCTGCATCAATTGAATATAGTTGTAATTTCTGAAACTTTAGGTGTATATGTAGATTTTATATATTTATATATATATACACACGCTATACTGATTTTTATATATAATATAAAGTCAGTTACCTGGAATACATATTCTTAGGCTGCAGCAATGCAATTTCACATAGGATTAGGTAACTTTAATAACCATTTACTGATGTAATACTGCCCTCTGCTTAAGGAATGCCAAACTTCATTGCGTAGTTGTACGCTTAAAATACACGGGAACAAAAAGTATGTGTGTTTTCATCCAGGATTTTGGGTCACATGCAGCTCTGGAAGGCTGGATCCCTGGTATTTGTGGGATGCAAAGTGGGAGATCAACCGTACCGCAGGTGGATCCTGTCACCCATCTTGTGGGTTCTCCTCCTGGCTATAAAATAGAATGAAATGTTTATTATTCTGCACTGAAAAGCTTGTGTAATAATTTTAGTTTCTTCTAAGAGTCTTGACCAGAGGTTGTTTAGGCAAAAGAATGAAGCTACCTCTATCCATCCGTGAAAATGGCTCATTTTGATTAGCCTGCTTGAAATAAATACCAAAAGGATGAAAAACTCTTTGTTTCTCATCTGAAGTGAGTTAGTGCCCTGGGTTCTGCCACTGTACATCAGACGTTGCTTTTGCTCGTAGCTACTGCAAGCAGAATTCACGTGGGACAGCAATATCGTGAATTCCCATTTTCAGAGAGGATGTAGATAAGCACCCTCTGTTCCACTGGTGCTTTTATTCTGGGATCAGCTTTTTGTCCACTTCATAGACAAAAACCTGTTTGATCTTCTAGGCTGTCTGCATAGGGTTGGTTTTTAATCCCCCTAAATATTCTGGGTTAGTTTTTAACGGTGCAAACTGGAGTCTGCTTCTCGTGCTGTGCCACCTTGTGTTGTTCCTCGATGCCCTCTGCACCGGGGGCAGAGGGGACCTGAAGTGACAAAATACAGGGGAGAGAGCTGAAGCAGGTCAGAAAGGTGTTGAGACGCCACACCAGACATCTGCAGGACTTCGGGTTGCCAACTTGAGTGAGAAATATTGGAGGCACCAACGGGATCTCCCCCTGTGCTTGTCTTGTGGGTGTGTTTTTTTTTTCTTCCAAGTTTACCACGTCACTTCTCATTTCTCTTGGTAGAGCCTCAGCTTGCAAGCGCTCAGGCGTGTCCCAGCCTTAACCAAGGAATTAAGCCATCTGAGCTGGAAGAGATTAAAATATTAAGAAGAGTATAATCAAGATATGGAGTCCCTGACAGCTGTCTAAGGTAGAACCCCGTGCCAGAGGAGTTGAAGGGGGCTGTTCCATGCAGAGCCCTCCCTGTGTGTTCCTCCCGTCCCGTGGGTCTTGTAGGACCTCCCCGAGCAGCATCCAGCCATACTGTGCATTCAGCTGATGTAAATCCGTGTCACTCGATTAGCTGCACCGGAGTGACGTTGGTCTGTCCAAACCCATCATCCATCCCGTGTTCTGCCAGTGGTGCCTCATGGAGGAAAAAAAAAAAGCCAATTTCAGAGCTCCCTTCTCAGAGTCTGGGGTTAGTAACACAAAGTGACAGAGTTAAAACTCTGCATTTTATATAAATATTAGATGTGATATGTTCTGCTTTATTAAGAAAATCTGTTTGGCACTCTGTTACACAAGAACTAATTGGGTCTGTAGTGAGCGCATAAATTAGGGTTGCCTTATGCAGCACAACTAATTTAGGCACATCAAGGTTTTAAAATCTTCTAGGCGTCTTTAGAAGAGATGTGCAGTTTTGGTAAGTTAAGGAGTGGTAAAATGGTTAAAGATGTATGTGTATTTGAAGCTTTTTTTCCCCAAAGTGTATACGTGCAATTCTATGCTAGGTAGAATACTAGGCAGTATATAAGGTGTGTAGGATAGAGTGTTTAAAGCTCCCTGCTGCTTTCCATTTATCAGACCTGACCAGATAATTCACAACTTGTAATTATTGGGCTAATTTAGCATGATTTCTTTATAACAGAGCGCGTGATGATTAATATCTTATATTTTCAAAATAGATCAGTGAATATTTGTCTCTATAAAGGTACAGAGGGAAGCGCTGAGATGTTAAATGGTATGGACAACTGTAATGTCATAGTTGGTTCTTGTTTGTTTGTTTTGTTTTTTTGTTTCTCCTGCTAATAATTGGAGAAATGGTCCCTGAATTACACAGCAAACTTTTGTCCTCGCTGAAATTAGCTGTGTCCAATGCTCCTGGAATCCTGAAACATGAGAGAAAGGGCAGGATGATGACTCATTTCTGCCACCAGCCAGGGTAGGAAACCTGGAATAAAAAAGTCCATACTTGCATGAGTAAGAAAAAGCAGAGATCTGGCAAAGGGAATTACTTTCCCTAAAAATAAACAAAAACAAAACAAAAAAAAAATCACGGGAAAGTAACATGGAGAAATATGCTTTGCATCCTGCAGTGTAGGGATGGATGTACCCATGGGAGGATAGAATCATTGAATCATCCAGGCCAGAAGGGACCACCAAAGGTCATCCAGTCTGAGCTTTCTGCAGTCGCAGGGACACCCCCAACTAGCCCAGGTTGCCCAGAGCCTCATCGAGCCTCACCTTGAATATCTCGAGGGAAGGGACCTCAACCACCTCCCTGGGAAACCTGGTCCAGTGTTCCACCACCCTCAGAGTAAAGGAATTTTTCCTAATATCCAACCTAAATCTATTCTTCTCCAACTTAAATCTGTTGCCCCTTGTCCTGTCACTGCAGACCTTTGTAAACAGAATATTCTCAGTCTTCCTGTAACCACCTTTAGGTACTGAAAGATTGCGATTAGGTCTTCTTGGAGCCTCCTCTTCTCCAGGCTGAACAGCCCCAGTTCCCTCAGCCTATCTTCACAGCAGAGGTGCTCCAGCCCCCTGATCATCTTGGTGACCCTCCTCTGGACCTGCCCCATCAGGTCCATGTCCTTCCTACATTGAGGGCTCCAGCCCTGCACCCAGTGCTCCAGGTGGGGTTTCACCAGAGCAGAGTGAAGCGGCAGAATCCCCTCTCTGGATCTGCTGGCAACACTTCTTTTGAGGCTTTGGAGTGGAAGGGCTTGGGGTCACCCGCTCTTTGGGTGAGTTTACCATCGCAGCTTTATATAGAAAGCCTGGGGTGGTGTGGGTCTCCTGCAAGTGCTTTTGAAGGGGGACAATAGCAACCGCTGTTGGCTTAAATGTTGTTTTATCGGGTGGAAGTTTTCTGAGAATGGGGAGGTGGGTCCCAGCAAGATGCCACAACTGACAAATTGTCAGTCTCACAGGGATTTAGTTATGGATGCACCAAACTGTTCAGCACAGTGAGGCATGAAGCGTTTTTCCTGCCTAGATAGGATTTTTTTCCTAATATCCAATCTAAATCTTTCCTCTGAGGCTGGTGGAACACTGGACCAGGCTGCCCAGGGAGGTGGTTGAGGCCCCTTCCCTGGAGATATTTAAGGTGAGGCTCAATGAGGCTCTGGGCAAAGTGGTAGATGTATTTCAAGCTTCAACGCTAAGTTTTACCTCCCAGGCAAGCTTTTCACGAGGCTGAAGTTTTAAGAACCTGAACTAGAGAGTTAAGTGCTTCTGTCATGTATGGAGCACCAGCCTTTCAATGAACAGAAGCTTTAGACTTATACAGGTGTTTTCAATATATAATAATCATAGCGTGCATAGAATATACCCTTTAATTAAAACAAAGGAGCTCGGGAGGAATGAAATAAATAAAACAAGTGCTCACAAGGATTTCATTTAATCAATAGTCATGTCAGCAGTGATTGCAAAAAAAAAAAACAAAACAAAAAAAACAACCCCCCAAAACTTCAGTACACCATTTTAATCAGAGATGTTTTTCCTGGCACGGGGGTGGAAAATATACTGATTAATTAATTTCTATTCCTGGAATGAGACAGCTTCCCAGCAGAGCTAATCTGAACAGCATGGTGACACAGCAGTGTGCGGTGAAAATGTAAGTGGTCCCCGAGTTCGTGTTGTCAGACCCAAGGTGAAGCCCCCCGCCAGAGCTGGGGCTGATGCACGAGTAGGTCTGGTCCGAGAGAACAAGTGGCAAAAATTCGGTATTGAGGGCACCTGGTGGTGCTTCTGATGCACTGGGTTTATTGAACGCTTTTGTGCCTGGCTGGGAGCTTATTTTATGACTTTTCATGTAAGTAGTTTTTATGTTAGGGCTATTTCAGAGCAAAGATCGTTCCTCTTTGATTCGCACGTCAGACTGGCTCCTGCAGTCTGTCCCTTGCCCAGGCAGCAGGAGGATGCTCGTGCCTGGGGGGATGCAGACCCTCCCAGATGAGGCGGGGAAAGGTAACCGGCTTCTGAGGAGGAGGTAATGAGGTACTAGCTGCGCGTAATAAAGAATGTTAACAAGGGCATAATTCTGCTAATTATTATGCCTAATTACGGAAAAAAATA
The DNA here is from genome assembly GCA_013398155.1 of Pedionomus torquatus. Classification (NCBI taxonomy): domain Eukaryota; kingdom Metazoa; phylum Chordata; class Aves; order Charadriiformes; family Pedionomidae; genus Pedionomus; species Pedionomus torquatus. The sequence goes on along the minus strand of VZRU01016605.1, from coordinate 20,111 downwards.
AAAAATTTCATGGCCACTTCCTGCTAGACAGAACTTAAAGCTTTCCAGAGACTAAGTACATTAATCTACCATGCTTGTTTAAATATAACAATATACTATTTTCTGGTTTGGGGGGGAAGGAGGAAAGAAACAAGGGTAAGCAAGCTATTTAAATAAGCAAAATTAAACTAGAAGTAGTTACAGAAATGTTGTTGTAATCCAGTTGACGGAAGGGCCCAGTGAGCAGCTGTAGAACAGAACATAATCTGAGCCACAGGGAGGAAGAAGGAAATGGGGGAGAGGAGACAGAGAAACACTTCACATCGGCTTTGGTGGCAAAATGGGTTTATTTTGAAAGCCTCGAGTAAAGAAGGGTGGACTTGGAAGGACGCTGACTTGAAAGAGAAAGAAGCTGCCTGGGAAGGGGAGAGGGTCTACCTGAGATGTAGCAGGATCCTCCTCAATGTATCTGTTGTTCCTCATGCAGTTGAGGAACAACAACTTGTTTTCTATGTGAGCTGTGCAGCCTGTGAATACTTTGTTTTGTTTTTAAGAAACATTAGCCCCGACTTCATTATTACAAGTAGTTTTCACTGCTTTCACTCTCTATATGCTGGGAAATTTGTGACTGTACAGGACCACAGCCACACCATCTCCAGGAGAGGCACATGAGAGGCTGGGTTCAAAAAGCAGGGTCTTCTCCATGTGCTAATTTCCCCCCCTATTCCACCACTGTGCAGAACTGATAGACTACCCAATATTCCACAGAGAGATTCTTACAGCAGTTTCTCAAGTTTGGGTTGAGAGGTGGTCAGTTCCAGAGCGCCGGGGTTAGAAAGGCTTCAGCAGCAATTCAGAGCAAGGGCGATGGTACGCATAGGACATCCCACCCAGGTCCAGATTGGGGACCTGTGGGGTGTTAAAATGTGATATCTGGAGTCTGATCCTGACTCTTCATGTGCCTCCAACTCCACAGGAGTAAATAGACTTTGATGGAGCCCTGCTGGTAAAGTGCACGTGCCAGAAAGCTTTGGTGGGTGTTTGTGTGCAAACACACTTGGCTTCTAAAATCAACCAAAAAAAGTTCAGTGGTTTATTGCAAGCAGTAAAATGAACTGCAGTGACATTTTGTACAACTTGTTTATATGCTGAGAATTTTCGGTGGCCAAATATGAATGCGTGCAGCCGTGATTTTTTAGAAATGCTTTTATTGGACAGTTGCAATTTGCTCTTAGTTCATTAAAAGCAGTAGATGGATGTTATGATCCATTGAGAATGACACGAACTGTTAATAACCAAATCCCAAACTGAAAGTTCTTACAAACTGTAACTCAGCTTCCTTTTATTGCTGCTCTGTTGTGTGACAGAGTTCACGTCTTTATCATCCTGTGAATCAAGTTAGATTTTTAAGAGGACAAAAACTCCCTAAGTTCTTTTTCTCCAAGTTTATTTGCAGGAGAGGGCAAGAATTCTGGCCCAACTGTATTATCTCAAAGAGTTATGACAGTTGGATCACTTGTGTGATGGGAACTTGGAACTGTGTCATTTAAGTAGGAGTAATCTGAACTCTGAGAAGTGATGCTGAACAGTTAAGCAAGATACTTTGGCTGTGACTTCACCCATTTGCACCCCTTTCAGCCCTGTCACAATTGCTTGTTTCTAAGAAATCAGTGCTGTATATTACAGAGAAATCATACAGGCAAGAATATCTTGTGCGCCAACCGTCTCGGAAGTTGAGCACTCCAATCAGTTGACTCAAATATTCATTATGAAAGTAAGCCCCCGCTGATTGTAATGAGAATTTTGTCTGCATAAGGCTTTTGTGGCTGGGTCTGGAGTGGTACTTCAGACTTCATAAGAGTGTTTCAGGATCTTTGCTCAAAGATAATCTTTCCAAAAACTAAAGCAAATTGCTCTTGGAGCTTCATTCGGAAATGGTGGGATTTTTCCACTGGGTCAAATGGACTTTGGAGCAAGATATGAAACTTTGTTTCATCTATATATCATATTAATATCGTATTATATATATGTTTTATATCTATATGTACCTTAAGTTTTTTAGGATAAATATATTTTTTGTATGCATGCAGCTGTTCTACGTGTCAGATGTACAAATGGCCTTTGAATCATGTGGGGTTAATAGGAATGGCCAGTTGAGTTAATGAGATAATCTAAAGACTCATCCCTAGTGTTGAAAACCATTCAAAAAAAAAAAAAAAAATAACTTGCAGAATGCTTAGTTATTCCTCATTCGGTCTGGAGGCGGAACTTTACGTAGAAGAAGTGCTTCTACTTTACGTAGAAGAATGAAGTGCTCACTGCAGTCATTTGGGATTGTTCCACAGCCCAGTAAAGATGATGAAAAGGCAGTGGGATTTGTACTGTATGTCCCTGTTCGGGTCCTTAATAGGATGACAAGCTATGTAAAGGTGTGAATTATGGTGGACAAATATATTTTTGCATTATTTTTTTTACCACAGGTAGTATAACGCAATTGTAAGTCTTGATTTGAATTGTTTTCAAAAGTTCTTCATAAGATTTTTTTTATTCTGTTCTTTCAGTCATTACACACTAATCTCTTTTTTTAATTAAATAAAAAAAAATATTCAAAAGTTACTTTAATTCATTGTTTTATGGGGGTGGAAAAGTAATATTTTGCCAATGTTCATGTAATTGTCTAGAGATCTTATGAATTAAATAAATGTAATTGCATATTGATTAAACACTATCAAATCCCCTGGAAAAATAGTCAAGACTTCTTGAGGATTGGAAAAATCCTTACTGCAACTTTTTGCCTCATTGAAAGTTGTTTTTTTTATATACAAGGTGATTTTTGTCAGGAAATGGTTCTGAGCTCCACAGGACTGTGACTGTTTCCCTTGACTGATAATTTTGGGCTGTGTTGATGGACTAGGGTCTCTATTGAAACAATAAGAATTTCCAACAGGCCTAGTTCTACAGTTTGCTTTGGTTTTAGTGTTAAAGTAGGACATTTTTAGCCATTTTGAGTTTGTCTTGGGCTCTGGAGAGCTCAAGGTCTGCTAAAACTTGTGGCATTAAGGGACTGAGCTGTTTCGTTGCTAATGACTTTTAACACTAATGCCTGGAAGTGCCTGTAATTCCCTGATAGGTTTCAAGGGAAATGGAAGGTATTAAAAAAAAAAAAAAAAAAAAAAAGGAAAAGAAAAAAAGAAAAAGGGGGAAAAAAAAGCCAAAAGTGCTGTCCTTTATTTTTATAATGCAGAAGTGTCAATTTAAAAATGGCAGCCTCTAGAACAATAACTGTATTACCAAGAATTTTTATAACTTACTGTACTTGTGAAGGCCCTAGGAGCATTTGAATTTAAAAAAAAAAAAAAAAAAAGCCAACCTGTATATAATAGCTTTCTGGGAAACCTGATGACTTTTCCATGATATGAAATACCTTTTCGGAAGCATGAGTGCGCCTGAAATGTTTGTCCCTTTGGTGCTTAAAAGGTTCAGGCTGCATCCATAACTTATTTGTGTATATGCATCCCGGGTCTCTGTTTTTCTACTGAAAGCAGATCTATTTGCATTCATAAACCACTCCTGCAGTTGTGCACTAATGAACAAGAAACTTCATGCAGTGCTCCGTAAGTTAGAAAATACTTCTTAGTCAATTATCTTGGCGATTGCTTTTTCTTTTTATTAGCTACAGAAATACATTTTAAATGGTTTTAAAATAAAATATTAATATATTTTCTTTTAAACCTGTAGTCCTCTAGTCTAGTGCATCCAAATGTTCATTAAAAATAATTTGGATATAAATGATTTTGTACCAGAATTCAGCTTAGAACAGTAATTACGTATAAAAGCTTTGGTTACACTAAATGTCCAAGTACTTGTTAAAACCAGACCCTTCCCAATCATCATCATTAGCATAGATATTATTAAAGAACATTAAGGTTTGTTTCAAGGAAGTTCTGACTCAGGCTAGGATGGGTATCTGAAAACAGAAATGAAAAGGCTGAACTTCAAATGCTCAGAATGAGGAGAAGGGGGGGTGGTGGTGGGGACACCATAAGAAAATGTTTGACAGAACTTTTTCAGGAGGGTTTGTCTACAGGGGTTAGAAAATGGGACAGGAAGAACAAAATCTGATCACTTCTCCAGAGCAGGCAAACTCTTCATGCTGTATGGTCTCTTCATTTTGTTGAATAGTTGGGTATATTCCTCAAAGAATCAGGTACAAAGGCTATTTTGAGGAGCCTTTATTCTTTTATTCAGGTGAATAAAAGCTAATAGTTAAGGTAACGTCGATCCTGTGAAGCTGAGCATGAACTCTGAAAATAGTGGAAGTAAGCAGATGCGTTTTTACAGTGCTGTAAAGTAAAATCAGTGTGAATAAGTAAATAAGCACTAATTACTCCTCTGACATGGAACAAAACCGAAATCTGTATCAATTTAGGATGCTAGGCTTTCTATAAGCTGTTCTTTTGTGAAGAATCCAGTTCATGCATTTATTAACCAATAAATACAATTTTATAAATCTCGATGACATTTAGGTATTTTACTAACCACAATAAACGCCAGAGAAAATTGAATTAAGAAAGCTTGTAATGTGCTTTACTACCAGTTTTAAAATTTCGCTGAGCTGTAAAGGGTCCTGCTTTATATCAAGAATAAATCTGTTTGAAGGCTACAGGACTAATTTTTATTTTTTTTTCCCCTGTGTTGCCAGAGGCCCTGACCTTTTTGTTGATGGCTGGGTTTTTTTTTAACAGCTTTACCTGTGTCTTATTCTTTTTGATTTTATGGCAATTTGATTACCTGTCTTAAGCAACAGGTATAGTCCGAGCAGGAGAAGGGGAGCCATTTAGGGGGATGGTACAAACTACCTGCCGGTGCTGCAGGATGGAGAGCTTGGAGGAGGCTGGACTAAGTTCTATCCACCTTGATTCCACAAACCCCTTGCGAAGTGCAAACAGAAGCTTTTCCTCCTGCTCTTCCAGGGGTTGGAATCACAACTGCAAAATGGGAACTAGGTTTCCCCAAAACATGAGAGAAATCTGGTTCCAAGAGGGTGGTTTCTTCCAGGTGAGATTACCCCTGCCCCTTCACTTGTAAAGTACAGAGCAATTTGCACCAAAACAAACTTCTGTAAAATGAGTTTTTCTGGTTTGCTGGCTGAGGATGCTTATGTGGAAGTTCATCCTTTTCTGTTTCTCATCCTTTTCTACGCCTCTTCTGCAGCATCATCTTGTGCTGTTTATTTATGTGTCCTACACACTTTTGACTGCTCGTGATAACATTCACTTCCTTATCTGATGCTTTTTTCCCCCCATATTTGTGTATGAGGAAGGAGAAGCTGGACTTAATGCAGTGTGGTGGTAGGTGCTTTTTTTTTTCCTTGTGAACCCAGTTAATTTTTTTCTCAGTTAATGAAGTACAATGACCTCATTATTTCATAAACCTGCTTCTTCATTCTTATGGCATCTAATCCAGTGCCTGGGTTGAAGTTAATATTGATGGAGCATCTTTCTGGGTAAAGACGCTGATTTAGAATCATAGACTGGTTAGAGTTGGAAGGGACCTTAAAGATCATCCAGTTCCAACCCCCCTGCCCTGGGCAGGGACACCTCCCACCACCCCAGGTTGCTCCAAGCCCCATCCAGCCTGGCCTTGAACCCCTCCAGGGATGGGGCAGCCACAGCTTCTCTGGGCAACCTCTTCCAGTGCCTCACCAACCTCACAGGAAGAATTTCTTTCTAATACCTAATCTAAATCTCTTCTCTTCCAGTTTAAAACCGTTACCCCTTGTCCTATCACATTTAATTCTGGATATGAATACCTTAGTCCCAGGGGATGCTCGTGGAACTGGCTACATGAGCAAAACTTCTTCCTCAGGGTTTGGCTGATAAAGTTGAGGAGCTCTGTCTAGCTGAGGGCAGGATCATAGCTACATGTTAAAAATGGGCTCTCCGGAGACAGCAGTTCAGGTTTGGGGCTTAGTTAGCCAACTTTGGTTGCTAACTGTTCCAGTTAGAAAAGAAAGCTGCAGGATGTGTCAGGCGGAGGGTACCACTGGAGCAATGGGGTAGCTTCTAGCATCCGCTCAGAAGGTGTAAGGCTGTTTGTGTGCATTCATGACGTGGGGTATACACAATATGGAGGGTGAAAGCACTTCAGGGAATTACTAGTGTAAAATCCATTCCTGCTATTGGGCTGTGAAAACAAACCAGACCCTCGGGCAGGACAGGTATCTCTGTAGTGAATGGGGCAGTATGAGGAGCAGCAGCTCTGTGGGCATAAACCAGGGCAATGCTATTGATTTTAAGAGTATTTATAAGTATAAACTGAAGACAGAAGGATGAGTGTCAAGGTCTCAGAACAAAAATATCTCCATCTTGTGGTTTTTTTCCCCATTTGTTTCTATTGACTTCGAGGCTTCACTTGAGGAGCCACTGACCATCTCGTTCATTTATAAATGCTTCCTTATGTGTGTGTACCCATGGACCAGAGGGAAACAACACGCTTAACAGCAATATCCATGGCAGAGAGCATCTTCCCTCCTGGAAGAGGAAGTTCTACCAGGCTGTTTTGATGTTGTTTGGAAATAGTGGATATAGTTTAACTATTGGCTAATTTAACTGAAATAGAAGATGGGACGATGGGTGGAAATAACTTCTTAATTGCTTTGGATTACAGCATAATTTAAATCTTGCATGGGAGGCCCTAGGAAAAATGACTTGGTGAAGCCAGGTATGTTGTTTGATCTGGCCCATACAACATCATGATGTGTAGAAATCTGTAGTGAAGTACTGCTCCGAGAGGGTTTGCGTTCGGAGTTCAGCTTTGACTAAAGACCACATTTTAGAAATGTCTGGAGCTCTCAACAGGGGAACACTTGTCGAAGGGATGTTCCCCACTTACTTAGGGTATTTATCTCATGAAACAGAAAATGTAAAGTGTCTATATAGTTGCCAGGACCGCATATGTAAGATAATCCTGAGGTTGTTACAGGGAAGGGGCTGGTAAGGGAGGGGGAGCAGGGCACGTGCTGGCCTGTGTTTGGGTGAGGATCCAGTGAAGGACGGGGGCTGATGCTGTGTCTGGTGCTGGAGATGTTCCCGGTAGGGTTTGTAGCAGGAGAGCTCAAGTAGTGGGGTAATCTCACGTCAATAACTTGTAAAAACAAATATGAAGAAGTTTCACATTTTATAGTTGTCTTTTGTACTGGAATCTTGATAAAATTTCAGGAGGTGGAAGAAACTCGTGTTACTTTTGCATGGATATGGGAGGGTGAAAACCAAGTATGGCTTTGGGATGACCTGGGATGCTGGATCAAATGATTTTTCTGCTGAGTTGCAGTGTGTACAGATAGTAATGAGACTGCAGATCACGCTTCCTGAGTGGCAGTGGACTAGAGTTGCAGAAATAAGCAACAGAAGTTCCCTCTCCCCCACCCCCCTTTGTTTTAGGGCTGTAACTCACCTGGAGAGATGTCAGAATCCAGGTGGAAAAATATTGTCACAGCTTTGACCCCTCCCCATTTCATATAGGCATGTCAGCTACAGGTCGGTCTAAAGACTATTTTGTTCAGTTTAAGAACCTGAATTACTTTTGTGAAGATGTAAGGTCTAAGGAATGACAGGAAAACAAGACTGGTGTTAGGTAGTGTTTTATTTCTGAAACTTTGCTGGGTGAAGAGGAGGTTGGCTGGAGACAAGGCACATCTGTCAGCTTGGTTTCTGGTGAGCACACATGAACTTCTTAGCCTAAAATATGCCTTCTCATGTCTTATTTTATGCTTCTTGAAGTGTTGTAGGTTAGTGATAAGCTTATTTATTTTTATTTTTTTTTAAGCTCTTATGCTTCTCAGTAGGCTAGTTCAGCAAAGAAGTAACCTTCGTCTCTGGCATAAAGTGAAACGTCCATCATTCAGTATTGCTGTGAGTAATGCCCTCTATGATTTAAAATGCTTTTATGTGGCATTTATCTTGAAGAAAGAGCCGGCATTGACCACTTGCTTACTGCGTCACCCCAGAAACCAAGCACCAGCTGAATTTTCTTGTCATGCTCTCCCTTTTATTGTTTTATTTTTCGGAGCAATGACTAGGAAGCCCTACCTAACACGCTTACTGTTCCTTTTGTCTTCTCTCCTGACACTGGTGTTGGCGATGCTCGGTGGAGTCACTTTGAACAGCGGCGCATCTTCAGCCCATTTACATATTCTGGTACTTATTCAAAGGGAAAATAAAGCAGAGCCGGTGTTGGCTTTATGTATGCATATGGTAGTCTTGAAATGAGACTGCTTCAGAGATATTTAAATAGTCTTTCTGACTCTGAGCCAAATACCTGCGTATTTATAGGGGAAATCCCACCACTTAACTTGCATCAAGGCCATGCAGGAGTAAAGTCCTCTAAATGCTGCATTCAACACTGATATTTTCAATACAAGATATAAAGGGCCTAACAAAAAAAAATAAATAAATCTCAACTTGAAGGTCGAAACAACTGGGAATGGAAGTACTTTGAGTCTGATAATCTCCGATGGTATTTTAGGAGAACTGTAGCCTTGTATCCCTGGGTCACAGTTCTTTCTACCGCTGATCACTGGTACCCTAAATCGTTTGCCTTCTATTAAACGGGCTGCTGGCCTGGACTACCTGCTGCTGGAGGATGGGCTGCGGGGAGGGATGCGGTAGCCTTGCCCACCTCTCGGGAGGGCAGAGATCTCAGCAGGATCTGTGCACAGAAGTCCACAGTACCTTACCCTCCCATGCAGCCTGGCTGAGTTCATAAAACACTTGAACTTCTGTCAGAGACTTGTAGTACTTCAAAACAAAAATGTTTTGTTCTAATCCAAAATACTTTGGTTAGAAATAATTGCTTTCTGGATTGTTTTTTTTTTTTTTTTTCTGATTTTTAATACTCATCATGCTCTTATTCTGTCTCTTTTCTCGCTCCAGCAGTCTGTAATTATTTATGTTTTGAAACAGAAAATTTGTACCGAGATGAGTACAAGTGTACAGCTGTTAATTTTGTCCTTAAATCCACAGAACACACTTACTGAGCTGCAACCTAATTAGCAGTAGCATTGGTGTGAGTGTGGGGCTCGGTGCAAACTGGTTGATCCTTCCGTTTTGTTAGCGCTGTTGCCGAAAGCAGCAGGAAATGATGATAAACACAGATTCCAGCATCCACTTAATGGGGGTTTTCAGAAATTATTGACTTGCACGCAGGTGATTTGAATGCTTTATAGCTGACTTTACTTGATTTTAATAAGGTCCGCTTTATATTCCTCTCTGTAAATCATAGAATTGTCTAGGTTGGAAGGGACCTTTGAGATCACTAGTAATGAGCCTAGGTGTGAATGGCCAGGGGTGGGGTGCCCTCAATATAGGAAGAATATGGACCTGATGGAGAGGGTCCAGAGGAGGGCCACCAAGATGATCAAAGGGCTGGAGCACCTCTGCTACGAGGACAGGCTGAGGGAACTGGGGCTGTTCAGCCTGAAGATGAGGAGGCTCTGGGGAGACATAATCGCAGCCTTTCAATATGTAAAGGGGGCTACAGGAAGGCTGGGGAGGGGCTGTTCACAAAGGCTGCTGTGATAGGACAAGGGGCAATGGACTTAAGTTGGAGAAGGGTAGATTTAAATTGAATATTAGAAAAAATTTCTTTCCTCTGAGGGTGGTGGAACACTGGACCAGGTTGCCCAGGGAGGTTGTTGAGGCCCCTTCCCTGGAGATATTCAAGTTGAAGCTCGACGAGGCCCTGGGCAACCTGGGCTAGTTGGGGGTGTCCCTGCAACTGTGGGGAGGTGGGACTAGATGATCTTTGGAGGTCCCTTCTGGCCTGGAGGATTCTATGATTCTAAATCTGTAGTCCAGCTCAAGTGCATCTACACTGACGCATGTAGCATGGGCAACCAACGCAATGAGCAGGTAGCCATCATGTAGCTGGACAGCTGTGATGTAGCTGCCGTCACGGAAATTTGGTGGGATGAGTGTCACAACTGGAACGTTGCTGTGAATGGCTGTAAGATCTTCAGAAGGGATAGGCAAGGAAGGAGAGGTGGGGGTGTGATTCTGTACATCATAGAGTGTTTGGATCAAGTGTTTGTCAAGCTCTGTACAACTTGAGCATCGCTGTTATGGGTAAGGATGAAGGGGAAGGCAAATAAGGGAAATTTCGTGCTGGGGGTATGCTATGGAACACCCAGTCAGGGTGAGGAGGCTGATGAAGAATTCTCTAAGTGGCTGGCCGAAGAGTTGCAAGCCCTTGTTCTGGTTGGAGACTTCAACCTACCAGATATATAAATATATATAAATATAACACAGCAGAGAGGAGGCAGGCTAGAGGGTTTCTTGAGATCTTAAGGAAGATACCTACCAGTTGTGTCAGGAAGTTAAAGCCTACCGGGGGGGTTGCGTTGCTAGACCTACTGTTCACAAAGAAAAACTAGGGTGAGATGTGTTGGTCAGAGGCTGTTTTGAGCTTAGTGATCATGACTTGGTCAAGTTTTCAATTCTTAGTGATGTAAGGAAGTGGGGTTAGCAAAACCTCCACCTTGGGCTTTTGGAGGGCGGTTGCTGAATTGTCTCCCTGCCCTTGGGATGGTGGCCAGCTTGTGATGTACGCATCTTCACTAGGGATACAGAGCAGTGACAGGGTGAGAATTGAACACAGGAGAAGATACTGAAAAACAAGAAGCGGCCTCCCTCCCTTACAACAACCCTAAAGTCTGACTGGAATTGATGAAAGCAAGGAAATTCTCCCAGCTTTCGTGCTGTTCCCAACGCACCCTGCTGTAGCTTGCAGGAGTTAAAAGCTGCTTGAAGACAAGAGCTACGGGGATTTTAGTTAATAATGAATTGTCTGTTTTGATTTGAAACACTCTTGCTCTTGTCATCTAAAATCAGCTGCTTAATATTATTTTCAGTATTTGGCTTGTACTGACTAGTGTGCTCCATGTAATGTATAATTCAAGTATTTTAACATTTCACCAGTTGCTGTACATTTTTAATGTGCTAGTTGACCTCTTAATGCTGGTTTGCTTAACAGCATGACCAGTTGTCTCTTATTTACAATGAAGAAATCCCTTTAATTAGAGATAATCTGAAAAATCCTGGCAAAACCGGAGAACCTTGAGAGTGAATTGTAGGATTAATGTTTGTATTTCAGTTTGGAATTTAGAGCCTGTTGCACGGGTGCAGAGCTCACTGAGCAACAGAGAAGGTGGCATGGGGAGGAGAACATCTGCTCTGAAGATGAGGTTGGCTGCTGGTTTGGGTGGCTGAAGCCTGGGTGGTTTCACTCCTGCTTGCAGTCAAGTAAATGTCATCTAAATGGCAGATCACCAAGGGATTTGGAGCATCTAGTTCCCCCTAAAGGTGCTGTGGTTTGATTCGTTGGCATTTTACTTTGCTAATGAAGGACCATAGTCCACCTGGAAATCCATCAGTCACCGAGACTATGCTTGGACTCAGTTTGAAGATTTTTGAAATGCAGATGGTTCATTAAAATACCCCATTTTTCCTTCACTTGGAGACTGGCATGGCAGAGGATAGCTGTGCTACCCATTGTCGAATGGTTGTGGAGGTGGGCTTGTCCCACCCTTCTCTGGGGAACATCAGAACTTCTCTTGCCTGCCTCCATCAGAGCTCCCAAAAGACTATTTTATTTACTGCTTTTCTTAGTATAAAGTCAGGGCTGTAGAAATTATAGAGTTAACAGGAGTGCAGCCTAGAAATGGATTATTTCAATCTTTAGCCCAGTGGCTAAGTGAAACTATTAACCCCCTTTGTTAATTTTATCATCCTTATAATGCAGGAATAGATTCATAGAATCATCTTGGTTGGAAAAGACTCTTGGGATCATTGAGTCCAACCATCTACCCTACTCTACGAAGTTCTCCTCTACACCATATCCCCCAAGACCACATCTAAAGGACTCTTAAACACATCCAGGGATGGGGACTCCACCACCTCCCTGGGCAGCCTATTCCAATACCTGACCACTCTTTCTGTGAAGAATTCTTTCCTAATTGTTCAGCCTGAACCTACCCTGTTGGAGCTTGAAACCATTCCCTCTTGTTCTATCGCTAATTACCTGTGAGAAGAGACCAGCACCAACCTCTCTACAGTGTCAAGTAGTTGTAGAGAGTGATGAGGTCTTCCCTCAGCCTCCTCTCCCTCAAACTAAACAATCCCAGCTCCTTCAATCGCTCTTCATAAGATTTATCCTCCAAGCCCTTTACCAGCTCCATTGCCCTCCTCAACACTCGCTCCAGCATCTCCAGATCTCCCTTGGGTTGAGGTGCCCCAAAACTGGGCACAATACTTGAGGTGTGGCCTCACCAGTGCTGAGTCCAGGGGGACAATCACCTCTCCGCTTCTGCAGGAAGAAGTGATCCTGTCAGGTTGTGCACTCTAAGGTATCATCTGGTATCTGTTTCGTGAATAATATCGTAAAATACCTTTTATCTTTCTCAAATCTTGTCTGTCCCATGAGGCTTCTAGCCTCCGAAGCGGTGGTGGCCCCTTCTGCTGGAGCCCTAATACTTGGAGAGGAGAGCACGAGTTTGAAGATGTTTGGGAGATCAATTTGTCCGTTTAATGACTGCAGAGCAAGATAAATAACGCATGTATGCATATGTCACTGGCACTTAGGCATGTGCATGTCAGCGTTGATAAAGTAGTGAACTTCCAGGGTTTTGACTAGATTAGTGCTTGTCTCTCCAGTGGAGCAGCGAGGGCTTCATTTACCACAGCAGCATCAATTTCTGTTAGGACCAGATATAGAGAGAGATATTTTTTTTTTTTTTCTTCCTACTTGAAGCGGGTCAGACTTGAGAATTCATCAAAATACAAGTGCACACGGCCAAAAAAATTAATAATGCAGTGTGTGTGTTTCTTTAGCATGTGGCACTTCCCCTCAACAGCTGCTGCAGGTGAGAAGATGGGAGTTCCATGAGCTGCACTAATGCTTTGTGGGGGGGGATGTGTGTGAAGGAAGAGTTGACTCTCTTTAAGAGCATCCCAATGAAATGGACTCTTGTTGCGTTTGATCACAAAAGAGCTTTTTTAAACGTGATGTTCGGGAACATAATTTCCTTCTCTTGGGCAGCCGCGGTTCCCAGTTGCTTTGGCAGTTACCTTCTATTTAATCTGTCAATTTTCCTCACGTGGGGTAGCTGCCGTGAAAGAAGTCAGAGCCATTTATACGTGTGCTTTGATACCGTTTGCAAAATGCAAGGTGGGAGACAGTAAACCACGCACAGCATGCCAGTAATTTCTTGAAAATCACTGATGTTCCAGCACGGAGTTTCTCCGTCCCAGGGAGCTGTCACCGTGCCTCACGCGAGAGGGTTGCGTTGTTTAAACGTTTCAATGTTTTTAGTGGTTCTTTGGTGCCTATTAAATACACAGCAAGCTCGGCAGCTTTCACCAAGTTTCAGGTTTCCAGTGAATCCTGCTCTCTACCCGCTCCAGGATGGTGTGAATCAAACTCCTCCACGCGAGTGCTGCATCCCTAGCTTCAGCTCCAACTGCCTTAAATGCCCTTAGAAATACTCTTTGTGTTCAGATCTAGCCCTTGAGAGCATTTATGAGTAATAGCAAATACCCTGTGGCCAGAACATGCCTTGCTCCCTGTTCCTGAAGGCATCTCACAGCACAGATTGATGGTGGTTAATATTGGTGGCCAAGCAGCAGCGGGCACAGGCTGTCCCCATCCTTGCAGGTAAAAGGGTTGCCTGTAAAAGTCATCGTAAACTTCTCTGTTATCAAAACAAAAAGCCAAAAACCATCCCAGTTTTCAGTCTCCGTAACTATTCCACGTGTAACCTATTGGGTGTTGCAGCCTCTGTTCGCATTCTGCATCACAAAAGTATAGAAAACCTAAGACGTTCCTGTTAGAATTTAGCAATAGGCTAAATCGATGACAATGGACTGGAAAGCTCCAGAAGCCACCGGGATATTCCCAAGTGTGACATCTGTCAGCTAGAAAATGTTACGCTCCTTTCCCACAAACTCTTCCCAAAACCGGACTCATGTTGGAGCTTTACTATTATAGCTATGGTTCTCTGAACTAAATGCCTCTCTTTTATTATTTTCCTAATTGTTAGAGTGTAGCATCTCTTCCAAGTCTTGTACCTGATACCCAGGCAGCTGGAGCTGTGCAATGGGGGAAACTGAGGTGCAGGGTATTTTGAGTGAAGAGCCACTTGAAGATGGTAATGTATAATGATTCAGTTTGTTTCCTTGTATTTGATTTTTTTTTTTTTAATTATTCTTGTTGGCATCTATGATGTTTTGCAAGACTAGGGTGCAAATTTCACTTTGTATTTTATGAGAAAACTTTGTGTGCACTAAAAATCCAGTGAATAGTTGCCTTTATTTCTAAGGGTAGCTTTTGCAATAAGAAATTGTCAATTTAAACATTATTCTTCTAAGTTGAAGTATCCTTCTTTAGGGGAAGAAGGTTGGTGGTTGGACTAGATGATCTTAAAGGTCCCTTCCAACCTAGACAATTCTATGATTCTCAAAAAAACTTCTATGAAATCTTTTCTCTTACGCTGTTTTTTAACCTCAGTTATATTTTGCTGATGCCTTTTCTTCGTATAATAGTCTATATTCCAGGTGTTTTCGTAGAATCATAGACTGGTTAGAGTTGGAAGGGACCTTAAAGGTCATCCAGTTACAACTCCCTGCCCTGGGCAGGGACACCTCCCACCACCCCAGGTTGCTCCAAGCCCCATCCAGCCTGGCCTTGAACCCCTCCAGGGATGGGGCAGCCACAGCTTCTCTGGGCAGCCTGTTCCAGTGTCTCACCACCCTCACAGCAAAGAATTTCTTCCTAAGATCCAATCAAAATCTTTCCTTTTCCAATTTAAAACCATTTGACCTGTCCTATCACTGCGCTTCCTGACCATGAGTCCCTCCCCAGCTCTCCTGGAGCTCCTTTC